>CM074440.1:1572877-1690377 GCA_037101425.1 Elopichthys bambusa | reverse complement strand
AATAAAATAAAATAAAATAAAATAAATAATAAAATAAAATAAAATAAAATAAATAAAATAAAATAAAATAAAATAAAATAAAATAAAATAAATAAAATAAAATAAAATAAAATAAAATAAAATAAAATAAAAATAAATAATAAAATAAAATAAAATAAAATAAATAAAATAAAAATAAATAATAAAATAAAATAAAATAAATAAATAAAATAATAAAATAAAATAAAATAAATAAAATAATAATAAAATAAAATAACACATCTGCTTTGATTGAATTACAGAAATCGACATGATATTCATTTTAAATGGGCCAAAATTTCTCCAACTCGAAAAGTTTACTTTGATATGTGAAATACAAAAGATTTTATTGGATGGTAAAAGTAGAGTGTGTTTTAAAAATAAATAAATAAAATAAAATAAAATAAAATAAAATAAAATAATAAAATAAAATAATAAAATAAAATAAAATAAAATAAAATAAAATAAATAATAATAAAATAAAATAAAATAAAATAAAATAATAAATAATAAATAATAAATAATAAATAAAATAAAATAAAATAAAATAAAATAAAATAAAATAAAAAATAAAATAAAATAAAATAAAATAAAATAATAAAATAAATAATAATAAAATAAAATAAAATAATAAATAATAAATAATAATAAAATAAAATAAAATAAAATAAAATAAAACAAAATAACACATCTGGTTTGACTGAATCACAGAAATCGGCATGATATTCATTTTGAATGGGCCAAAATTTCTCCAACTTGAAAAGTTTACTTTGATATGTGAAATACAAAAGATTTTATTGGATGGTAAAAGTAGAGTGTGTTTTAAAAATAAAATAAAATAAAAATAATTTAAAAAATAAAATAAATAAAATTAAATAAAATTACAGAAATCCAAATGGGCCAATACAAATGTGAAATACAAAAGATTTTATTGGATAGTAAAAGTAGAGTGTGTTTTTTTTTTTTTTTTTTTTTTTTTTAATAAAACAAAATAAAATCAAATAAAACAAAACATCTGGTTTGACTGAAATACAGAAATCAGTATAATATTAATTTTAAATGGGCCAAAATTTGATAGCAATCATAACGTTATCCTGGTGTATATGGCTCTGTTTGGCAAACAGGTACTCTATGTATAGTGGGCGTCCATACGGGTTTTGCACAAAAGATTAGCATGACGGCACATGCTAGTGGATGAGTTGAATTTTGTTGTTGTTGAGCAACCGAAGCGCGAGCTGTTAAAGCTCCGCCCTCTTCTGGAAAGGGGGCCGGGAGCAGCAGCTCATTTGCATTTAAAGGGACACACACAAAAACAGCATGTTTTTGCTCACACCCAAATAGGGGCAAATTTGACAAGCTATAATAAATGATCTGTGGGGTATTTTGAGCTGAAACTTCACAGACACATTCTGGGGACACCAGAGACTTATATTACATCTTGTGAAAGGGGCATTATAGGTCCCCTTTAATGGCTCACAAATCTTTTGGTGCGACCGTAGAAACGGGTTGGAAATAAAAACTGGAGATGGGCAAAAAATATGCACTACTCCGAAAAATGAACAATTTGAAACAAACAGGTTCTTTAGTTAGTCCGAATTTGGCTTTGACTAAATTTGACTGAATATCCAAGTAAATGTAAAACCCTCAAGTTAAGTGATGTTTCATGGTATTGCATGATAACCATATTTATATACTATAGTATTTGCATGGTGCTTCAAAGAATATAATATGTTCAACAGTAATACCTTTTTTGTAAGTGAAACGGAGAGCTATTCTGAAGTGAATATGCTGATTTGTAATTCTTCATGGCTCAAGTCACTAAACACCCTCCAAATGTCCATTCAGCACTTCCATGCTTCAACAGGCAATTTATACCAGGTAAGAGTGTGTTTTAATTATTCTTACTCTGTGAAACTTCTGTCTGATTGCTTTTTGCTCTGATCCTTGTAAAAACATCTTTTTGCCTATTACCCAATTAAAATAGGGCTGAGAGGTTGAACAGCGAAATGTTGGAAGAGCCCCGGAGGATTGCGCCCACCTATGAAAACTGCAACTGGATTTTAGAAGATTTCATTTGGATTTAGACTTCATGCTTCAGAGTCTCTTCTAGGGAAAGTCGACTGCTTTGAGTCTAATTTCAGACCACTAAGAAAATGATTTTCCATTCTGCTGAATGTACTGTAGTCTGAAACATTTGAGGCACTGATTTTGTTCATGCTTCGTCATTATCCCCAGGACATCTAACAATAATCTTAAGTTAATTTATTCTTCCTAAACACTAATAGCATATAACTTACTATAATTTTGTCATGTTATCATGTTCAAGGATCAACATCCTGATTGGTCCTAAAACAAAGCAAATCAATATAATGCAATGCAATTCACAGAATGCAGTACCACAAAAAGCAAAGCAAATCAATGCAATGCAATGCAACAACAAGCAAAGCAATGTAATGCAAAGCAAAGCAATACAAATCAATGTAATGCAATGCGAGTCGAAGCAATGCATTGCTACAAAAAGCAAAGCAATGCAATGAAATGTAATGCAAACTATTGCAAAGTAAAACATAAAAAATAAAAGAGAGTAAAAATTAAATAGGCTTCATTTTCTTTAAGTAAACTAGAATTTCTTATTTTTCTTTGATAGGTGAAATACAAACTATGAATGTTTCTGTGCGATTCACCGGTTTCTAAATCACAGTCAGTTCAGTCAGGTAATATGTAAATGTCCAAGCGAATATCTACAGCTTTCCCTATTCCCCTACAATATCCTTGGCAAATTTGTCTTCAATGTGCTTGACAGGAACATTAACCTTAATGTCAAAGCTCAGATTCACTACATGCAGAGAAAATATGCCTGAGACGAAAAAAAATCACTCCATTTAAATAATAAATGAGAGTCCTCGCTCGACCTTTCTCCTCAGGTTGCGGAGGTGATGTATGGTGCCCCAGCGGGGACACATGGTACAGCTGGCTAAGCCTGAACTGAGGCAGTCAAAGGAAGCTGATGAAAAGCTAAGCTGAAAGAAGCATGTCCTCTGACAAAAAGCCTTAAGTCTGAGTGAGATGGACTTTATCTCCTACAAGTAGGAACTTGGCGACGGTCAGACACCAGATTAGGAAGGGACAGTCAGAGAACATAAAAGGACCAGGTTAAAAAAAAAAAAAAAATAAGTAAATAAAATTAAATAAAATTAAATTAAATAAAAGTACTTTTAAGTAAAGTAAAATAAAATAAAATATTTTTTAATAAAATAAAATTTTATTTTACCTAAAAAAACGTATTTTGTTTAATTTAATTGTATTATTTATTTTGTTTTGTTTTATTATTATTTTTAAAAAACACTACTTTCACCATCCAATCAAATATTTTGTATATCAAAAATAAGAAATTTTACTTAAAAATTATTTTATTTATTTTATATATTTTATTATTTTATTATATTATTTTATTTTATTTTTTTTTTTTTTTTTTTATTTTACTATTTGTTCTGTTTAAAAAAAAACACACTACTTTTACCATCCAGTCAAATATTTTGTATTTCACATATCAAAAAATAAGACATTTTATTTTACTTAAAAAGCCTCATTTTTTATTTTATTTTATTTTTCATTTATTTATTTTATTTTTGTGTTTGTTTTATTTATTTATTTTTTAAACTACTTTTACCATCCAATCAAATATTTTGTATTTTGCATATAAAAAATAAGAAATGATATGTGAAATACAACCTGTAAATGTTTCTGTGACCTGTTTCTAAATCACAGTCAGTTCAGTCGGGTAATATGTAAATGTCTAAACACTTCCACAGCTTTACCTATTTACTCACAATATCTCTGTCTTCATTTTGTCTTCATTTTCTTTTTTTCAAATGAAAAAAGGGTGAGAATTAATTTTATCCATATCAGTCTGCATGACCTCAGTGATGTAATTTCTGAAGCTGAGTTACTGCATTTGATGAAAGATTATAAATCATTTACAATAAAACGAGAAACATGAATTAAGAAAGTAAGTCACTTATGATTTCACTTGAAAGTAAATAATGGCTCCTTTATTACTTCTTCGCATCAGTGTTTGTTATTCATTCACCATCACTGAACCTCGTATGAGTTTTTATGGTCTACCACCTGTTCTGCGCTCCATGGTGTTTTAATTAAACTCTGCTAGGCATACGTCTGACATTGAGTTATAACGGACCCACGATTCACTACAGTACGATTCCATACTGATAAATAAATAATGAAAGCGTTCGGCTACATATTTTTCTCCTTCTCCCAGCGAACCTTTGAGCGGCAGTGAAATGTTTTTCTAATCACTCATTACACTCCTCAGTATTGGATTTCTGTTCCAATGTTCCCGCTTTGCATAGAGGCGGCCAATTAATCCAAACCCTCCAACCGCAGTCCACAAAGACAACACGAGACACAGAGACACTGGCTAATGCGATTAACGCCGCCCGCCGGGGTTCGAGTGACGACGTCCGACTCTCTGAACATCACAGCGACCTGATGCCACTCTTCAAAACCTCCAGCCAGGTGCACGAGATCTTAAGCTGCGTTTTGTTGACAGCTTCACAAGAGTTAGAAAGTGTTTCATTAGGATAAAATGAGCTCCTTGTTAGGTGGAAGTGAAAACACCCCTGTGCAGTTGTTACACAATGACTTTAATTGCAAGTTTTAACAATGCTGTTTTAACCGCGGGTACAACACAAATTTAAGCTGTCTTAGGTTAATGACTCCATTAGTTTGAATGCAGTGAGCTTTAATTATTTTCAGCTTGTCAGACCTCACCTCACTATTGTTCTGCTCTGGTAAAAACTTAAAATCCATTTGCTAAACACTAACTGAACAAAAGGCACTAGATAGAATTCAGCATTGGGGTCATTGCACTTATGTTGTCATGATTTCATCCTCCAGGAAGTGACATCAGTGAGCATTATCTAGGTCATTTTCTTGTCTTTGTGCAAATCACATATTATATAAAAACTAATGATATAATATTTTGATAATAATTATATAAAATTAATTTAAAAATAAATAAATAAACAAAGTACAAATAAGGTTGAAGCTTCGTTATTTTTACACTAACCTGCAATGGCACTACTCAATGGCAGGTTTTATATATATATATATATATATATATATATATATATATATATATATATATATATATATATATATATATAAAATATATATTTTATATATTATATTTGCTCTTGACTTTCTAATAATGTTCTAATTAATAATAATAACAATGATATAAAATTAAAATAATAAAATTAAAAATAAAATGATATTAAAAATAATGTTTTAATAAAATTATTTTATTTGTTCTTGACTTTCTAATAATTTTCTAATTAATAATAATAAAATTAATAAAAAATAAAATAATAAATAAATAAATAGAATAAAAAAACTAATTATATATATATATATATATAATTAATAAAAAATAAAATAATAAGTAAATAAATATAATTAAAATATATATATATATATATATATATATATATATATATATATAAGGTTGAAGTGCAAACTCAGTGGCAGGTTTTATTTATTTATTTATTTGCTCTGGACTTTCTAACAATTCTCTAATTAATAATAATAATATACTATTAATAACACGAAATTTAAATAATAAAATAAAATATTAAATAAAATATTAGAAAATAACATTTTATTAAAATTATTTTTTGTTCTTGACCTTCTTTTTATTAATTAATAATAATAATAATAATGTAAAAAATATATATATAATAGAAAATAGAAAAGAAAATTTTTAGAAAAAAAAATCTTTACCTATAAACTCAATGCCACTATTTATTTATTTATTTATTTGCTCTTGACTTTCTAATAATTTTCTAATGAATAATAATAACAACAATAATAATACAAAATTAAAATGAAATATAATACAAATATAATAATAAAAATACTTAAAGTTGACGTGTCAGAGCTTGATGGCAACTAATTTCTGAATGTCTACTTTACAGAGTCCAAAAGCTACTGCATAACAGGAATGACCCACTTAATAGTGCATAAATACTTGTTTTCTCAAATGTTCATGTTAAAAGCATAATTTAGGCCATTTCTCTATAATGTTAAGGCTTTTAAGGCTGCTGTGAGGGATATTGTCTTAAAACAACAATCATTAACATTCAAGCAAACATGCATGCTAACTCTTGCTGACATTCATTACCAACCAAGGGCATGGGCGACCATAAATCTTTCCAGCCTTGACAACCAGATCAGTTGTGCCATCTCTAACGTACATACAGACATCTTATAATTAAAAGGTGGAGAAAAACATTCCATTAAAAGGATGCGCATGTAGCGCGCTGGCACTCCGACACCGTAGATTTAAAAGGGTCAATTACAAGATGCACAGCACAGAGCAAGAACCAGCACACCATTAGCAGTCTGGTACCATCTGTTCTTATAGCAGGACGGCTACATGCTTTGATGCTATAAAACCGTAGTGTGTTTTTTAAGGGCTGCAGTGCTGAGTTTGCGCTCTACGCCATAAAACCTTACGGTGAATGAAGTATATTGTGGTAAGAGATACTTTAATAGACTTCAGGATGGAGGCCAAGGCAAAGTAAGATTGAGGAACTGGAGATGTGACCTGTTACTGTTGGCTCTGGATAAAATATTAAACTCATATTAGTTTGTTTTATTTACACTCTTGAAAATAAAGATTCCAAAAGGTGGTTTTCGCAGCAATTTTTGGTTCCACAAAGAACCTTTCAGTAATCAGTTCTTAAAAGAACGCTTTTTTTTCTTAGTGTGAAGGACTGCTTCACAAACGAGGGTCAATTCAACACAAAAGATTAACATGACGACACATGCTAGTGGATGAGTTGAATCAACTCCACAGCAACTACATACATTTATCCACTAACCATTCAGAAACGTCTAAAAGTTGTAACTTCTTCCTGAGTCTCTCCATCAGTGTCGACTCCGGTTTGAACAATGTAAGGCTGAATACGTTACTCATTTTGGCTGCGTGAGATTCTCCAGCTTTGTTGTTGTTGAGCAACCGAAGCGCGAGCTGTTAAAGCTCCGCCCTCTTCTGGAAAGGGGGCGGAAGCAGCAGCTCATTTGCATTTAAAGGTACACGCACAAAAACGGCATGTTTTTGCTCACACCCAAATAGAGGCTAATTTGACAAGCTATAATAAATGATCTGTGGGGGATTTTGAGCTGAAACTTCACAGACACATTCTGAGGACACCAGAGACTTGTATTACATATATTACATGACAAGCTATAATAAATCTTGTGAAAAGGGCATTTTAGGTCCCCTTTAACAATCTGAAGAACCATTTTCTTTTGTAATAAGGATGTTAAAAGTTCTACATGGAACCCTCGATGCCAAGAACCTTTATTTTGTATCATAATGAATTTTAATTCATTTAATTTCTGAAAAGCTGACAATTTCTTAAGAAATATTACAGATGTTTCTTCTTTGCTTCCTTTCTCTAATCAAAATGTTTCAAACTAAAACAAGCCAGTTCCTTAATGACATCATCCTCCCAGGAAGTGACATCATTTTGGAGGGAAAACAGCAGCACAAATATCAGTAAGTTTGATTAATTTTGTGACGTTAGTTAACATGCTGAGCAGTTTTATTCTAACTCAACTATAGTTTAAAAATGACTATATGGCAGACTTAAAATGATCAGACATAATTACTAGACGCAACAATAATAATCAAAAGGTGAACATTTATTAATAAGCAATTTAATAATTGTTTATTGTTTAATTATTATTTATTAAACATATTAATAAATGTTCATTTCCATATTTGGCTTCATTTTAAGCATGCAATACAGTCAATACAATACTGGGTTTGTCCATTTTCAACCCAACATTTTTTAGAGTGTAACTGATCAATGATTAACTTCAGGTCTTTATGAACATCCTGCTCATTTTCTCGTCATTGCATGTAAAGAATATGAAAGTTATAACTATAAAGTGCCTGAGTTTGACCAGAGCACAGATCTGACAGTCTGCAATTGGCTTTTATAGAAATACTTCAAAAGGTGCAGCGTAACAGGAATGACCCGGCACGACTTCACTGTAACCAATGAAATATTAGGCTTGTACTCACTCATATTGGCAGCTGTCTGATGGAACGAGATCCACTCCGGGATTTCTCTTAGCTGATGAACCGAAAAAAACCCCAGCATCGGTCATCTAGGTCAATGCAGATGTTTACTACTTCCAGCGGAGCAGCTGGCCTTTAAAGGTTAAATAAAGCGAGGCAGTTCAGAATAATTATTACTAACAGCTTTTCCTACTTAGGTTTTCCCAGAATGCTGCTATTACTGATGTCAATTATGAAAACAATTATAGAACGAATTCCATTCTAAATGCAATTTCTTAACTTTTTTAAAAGCCCGAAGAAAGTCTTTGAATGACACAGGTCTGCTATGCAGGAATTTTCTATTCCTTAGAGTGGAACATTTTGCAAAAACTGCTTCTGATGTGGCATTATGAACTATACCACAAAAAAAGTGTGTTAATCATAACCTTTAAAACCAACAGTTGATTCTCATGCACAGCCATGACAGAAAACACGATGCACTCATTGTCACAACAACAGCAAAATTTTTGGCAGCTCTGATTGACATTTCATTTCATACAGAACCAAAGCACAACATAACTGTGTTGATGCTCCATTCGCATACAGTCTAGTTTTGGCTGCAATAGTAATGGTTATAAATGTCACCTCGTGTTTGCATAGATTCAGTTTTTATGCCGTGTGGTTGCATATAAATTACACCAATGCATAATGCATCATATCAAAAGATGAATTCAATCAACACTTGCTCTTTGCCACCGCAGCCATCTATCAACTATAAGTCACCATCTTTCACTGAAAACCAATGAGTTTGATGCTGCAAACTGCTGCTAATTGGATGCTTTCAACAGTAAAAGTAAGATAATAAAAAGAGCAAGGACCAAAATGTAAATCATTTCCATATTTTTTTGGGATTGTCCCATTATACACATTGCCCCGCAAGATATTTTTAAATTTGCAATGAAAGTTACATTGTAAGTAACTAAAAATGTTAGCTAGTCAGTCCTATAGATAAAGTAACTTGGACTGCATATTAAAAACAATATATATTTTTTATATTTTTCAGTGCTGCTATGAGTGTTGTAATGCACTATGAACAACAAACACCAGCTACTGCTCAAAATTATATTGTGCAAATCACGTATTTTTCCATTAAATTACATTGTTTTGGTCCCAAATCATTAACTTTTCCAGTTTGCACTGTTGTGCCATTTTTTTCCCCAAACACCAACATGCAAACTCACTTTTTTCAATTCTTGAAATGACAAAATCTGCATAAAAATTGTAGCTGTTGTTGTGACAATGAGCGCATCTTTTCATCATGCAAACAAAATCCAAAATCAAAGGGTGTGATTCATGCAAACCCATTTTTTTTCCCATTCTTAAAATGCAAAACCTTTTGTCTAAGCAGTTATTAGGTTAAATCTCACCAATCTTGACCATCATCAGGTGTTGACTTTGAACTAGAGCTTGTTTTATGTGTAATTTCGGTGCTTTTTTCTGCAGTACTTCTCATCTGGTGTCTGATCCCATTTAGGAAAAGCATCACTGTACATTCAAACAATACTAAAACAATATTGTCTCTAGCCACTACAAATAAAAATGTCCCTGCAGTGCAACACCTCATTTTCACAGAGTTTGTCAAGATCTGTGCAAAGCGTATGACTCAACCCAACATTCATTTATCAGTAATTTTCAATAACTCTCTAGGTCTGATTCCTGGCGATAGTGTGCACCGTTGAGAAGTCTTAATCACAATCCCTCGAGACTTCCACAACTCGACTTCATTCATACAATGCTACCCACAAAGCTAAAGAGTTTCTAATGGGAAGAGTTATAGGATCAATACTGTGATTAGCAACAGCCTTGTAGCTATTGTGTGTTGTTGGCAATCTATCGTATCAGTGCTGATGCCTGCGGGAAAAGCACACATGCTGCGAGAAGAAAAGGAGAGGAGACTCATGGGCTTAACCGCTCGGCCTATTAGAAACTGCTTGGCAGCATCGCAGCAGTCAATAATGAATTTAGCAAGCACCAGTTTTGAACCACACTCATTTCACCTTGAGAATATGCAGCAAGACTAAATATTTGCAAGCGGATTTTGCAAGTTTCCTAGTCGAGCGTGTAGGTGTGAGGTAGAGCTTCACTTTTGCAGGTCTGTCAGTTGATGTAATTGGACGGAAGACCTAAAGAGGGCACAATGCTCATTTTGCCAGAAACACTCAATAACTTACTGAGGAAAAACATGACATGGCCTTGATTTGATTCCAGATGAAATCTGCTCCACAAAGAGTCGTTTACAGTGACAGACTGTATTGATTGTGGTTGACCTAAGTGTAAGCAAAGGCTGAACTGACAGCAGAAATTCCCAGCATACGCTTAGAGCATTTCCGCTGTTTTGATTTTAAACATGACTCAAGCAATAGTCTCATCACAAAAAGTTAAGAAACCCATTTTAGATTAAAAAAAGCAAATGAAATGCATCTTATTATTTTCCTTTATTATGCCTGATGCGCCAGAACAAACATATTTTACTCTGATATCAATAATAAAAATGTAAATATTGTGCTTTATGCAGTCCACTACACCAAGTGGAAATCATGCAGTGTGTTTGCTTGGCTAAAAATAAATAGCTCAAGGCATATTCGAGTGTATGTAAACAAAAGCATTTCAGGGAATATATCACAAGCTGATGTGTGATATACATATAAATCATATTGTTTGGACAAAAGCCTCTGGTAAACATAAATGAGACTAAATATATATCTATGAAACTGTGAGAAAGAAAACGAGCATGACTTTTTGGTTTGTAGCTACATTTGGGGTGAAGAATGATTTTGTAATTGCAAAACTGTATTTTATTACCTTTGCAAAAAGTGATTTTCTGTCTTGTTGAACAGTACAAATATCTAAACATTCTTAAATTAAGATATATTTACTTGAGATGCAAAATGACATAAAATGTCTTGTTTTCCGAAATATTGATCAAAATTAAGTGAATTTATGCTTGAAACAACCAAAAATCTAATTTAAAGGGCACCTTTTATGCCCCTTTTACAAGATGTAATATGAGTCTCTGGTGTCCCCAGAATGTGTCTGTGAAGTTTCAGCTCAAAATACCCCACAGATCATGAATTATAGCTTGTCAAATTTGCCCCTATTTGGGTGTGAGTAAAAACACACCATTTTTGTGTGTGTCCCTTTAAATGCAAATGAGCTGCTGCTCCCGGCCCCCTTTCCAGAAGAAGGCGGAGCTTTAACAGCTCACGCTTCGGTTGCTCAACAACAACAAAGCTGGAGAATCTCACGCAGCCAAAATGAGGATTGTCAGTAACGGTGTTCAGCCTTACATTGTTCAAACTGGAGTCGACACTGATGGAGAGACTCAGGAAGAAGTTACAACTTTTAGATGTTTCTGAATGGTTAGTGGATAAATTTATGTAGTTGCTCTGGAGTTGATTCAACTCATCCACTAGCATGTGTCGTCATGTTAATCTTTTGTGCAAATCCAGCATTGAATTGACCCTCATTGTAGTCCCTACCAGCCGTTTGTTGTAGTCCTTAAACGGAGAATTCTTTAAAAGAAAATACCTTCCTTTGCTTTGAGCGTCATAACTTTGCAGATGTTGTTTATGCCCAAACAGCAACATGACACACTAACTAAAAAATTATTTAAAAAATTGAAATCATAATCAACCACCCCTTTAATTCAATATTTTTTAAGCATAAAATCAATTAATCAATTTTTTAATTTTTTTTTATTTTTTATATGACTTATGTTATTTTGTTTCTCAAGGAAATGTATCTTGATTGAAGAATATGTAGATATTTTCACAGGAAAACAAGACAAAAACATTCATGAGATTCAAGGGCATCTTAATATAATATTACCGCCCCTTAATCTGCACGTTTCCACCCACAGCACCGACATTTTGTTTTCGCAAGCAACAACGGTGTACCAGTTCTAACGCCATGGCAAAACATGCAACAAAGGTGGCGAGGCCATGTTGGGCTGCTTTAGAGAAGAGGAAGAGTTGTTGTAGTCGAGTGTTGTTGACATGCCGCCATTTTACACCAGACTGCTTCACAAATGAGGGTCAATTCAACGCTGGATTTGCACAAAACATTAACAATCATCAGTAAGGCTGAACACAGTCGTCATTTTGGCTGTGTGAGATTCTCCAGCTTTGTTGTTGAGCAACCGAAGTGCGAGCAGTTAAAGCTCCGCCCTCTTCTGGAAAGCAGGCAGCTCATTTGCATTTAAAGGGACACGCACAATCACGGCGTGTTTTTGCTTACACCCAAATAGGGGCAAATTTGACAAGCTATAATAAATGATCTGTGGGGTATTTTGAGCTGAAACTTCACATACATATTCTGGAGACACCAGAGACTTATATTACATCTTGTGAAAAGGGGCATTATAGGTCCCCTTTAATTAAATTTTACTAAACGGCTCATAAACATACTTTATCACTAGAAAAGACATTTCTCCTTATATAGAACCTTTTTTTTTTACATAAATGGTTATTTAAAACTGAGGTTATACTTAGTACCCCAATGAACCTTTTTTCTAAGAGTGTGTGAGTTTTGTTGTAGTGTTCTAATTTCAAAAACACTAAAAATGCACAGATATGGTCAGTGATATATCGCGCATCCTCCTCATCAGTGTGTCTGTGGCTTATTAGCACTGAAGAGCTCACGGGCTTATAGAAGAACTTCCTCGAGTAGAAGATGATGTAACTTTCCAGCAATAATCCTCAACTGCACACAAACACTCTCAGAAATCAACTGGACGCTTTTGAAGAGCACTGCGTCAGGAATTAAAGAAAACGAAAGACAAAAAAAGACAAGCCAACCTGTTTTTAAGAAGAGTTAATCCCTTTCTAAAGTCATACGTTCATTCGCACACAACTCTTTGCACACTTCCGACTCAATTAGAGGTCTCGGACTGTGACAGCCTGCTGGAATTCATTACCTCGTTCCATTACACGCCCATGCGGCCAAGGGGATGAGAAGGGCCAATCAATACAGTCAGTATCTGCTGCTTCTAATCTCTGTAGCCTGTGTCAACGCTGCTATCTGTAATAGATCTCCGGGATTATAGAAATTCCTAAGACACTACGGCAGTCGCCCAGGTTACGGGCTTGTCTGCGACCTGCATGGCCGCCGGAGCTTTGCCTTGGCCCGTCTAGCGTGAGGGGAATGCCGCCGGGAGTTTAACGACCCGGGGATGGAGGACATGAGGCAGGAGAGGCCGGATAAGCGTGGAGGGCAGGCGAGCAAAGAGTCCATGTAATTTCTCTAATCCTCCTGGCATTTATACCTCCACTGACAGATAATGAAAATGAAAAATAAAAATGGTGGGGAAACTTTTTTAAACGTTTTAATCTGTTGCATGCTTAACCGCAGTTTCTCCTGGGTCAGCAAGGTTCTAAATGCTGGCTCATATAGGAGACGTCATATTTAGTGCATTCTAGATTTGAAATATGAAGTCTGACCAGCATATCAAGAGACCAGCCAGTTTAAAAATGTATGAAATCAAAATAATAAACCGCCAGTGACGGATTTCGGCTGCACAGAAACCACTAAAGAAACTGAAACTGAGTTTCACAACATGTCGTAATTGCAAGATGAACACGTGATGCTGTTCACATCCTCGGACTCGGAATTATAGATTTCTATCGCAACTCTATCTTCGGCAATGTGAATCAGAAGTGGTCAGGTGGTACAAAGTTGGAGCGCTCAGAAAATTGTATATGATAGGACGTTTATACAATAACATCTAACCAACTTAAATTAAAGTCCTCCAGTAGTCAATAATTTTATCTTTGATCAACTTTGATCAAAATGACATTGAAACATTTTTTTTTTTTTTCCTGTGAAAAAAATTTCTTCATGCCTTAAAATAGCTTGAATGTAACCCTTGCCTCATTTAGTATACGCGGAACAATGAATATGCAAATTAGCCCCGCCTACACTCATTCACACCAGCTCAGAGATCCACTCGGTCAACTTTACTGTAGTAAACACTGTACAATGGCAAGTGGAAATATTGGTTTAATTCAGTCATATATGTTTGAACCAGGAACTGATTCAGAAGAAGAGGAAAAGTTAATTATACAGGCTTGTCTACAAGAATGGCAATGCGTTTTATGTATTGCTCTCTACAACATCGGACACATAACGGTAATTAATATGATTAGCCTTTGGCTTGACTATGTTATCAAACAGCTAATAATGTGTTGCTAATGTTACACAAACCATGTTCCCATTCACCATCTCAGAGTCAGACAGCTGCTTCGAAAATTCAATATCCTTACAAACGCTTTGAACAACTTAGAAAGTCGGTGAAGAAAGGCATATAGTTCATCATAACATTGTAAAATACATCACATACATAATTCACACGCTATATTGCTAAATGTACCTAATTTTTCATATCAACAGAAAAATATCCCAGGATAACCTGGCTTCTCCTGAGACTCCCCTGTTTCAGAGTGGTTATAGTTAATGATATGCTAAAGCCCGCCCCCACATTGACGTGATTGGTTACAAGGGGGTTTGTGACATCAGAAACACCGGCGATTTCAAACCGCATCTTTAGTTCACTACAGTTTTAAGGAGAAAATACTCCGCAATGGTGTTGACTGATGGATAGTTTGTCATAAAGCTTAAAAACACCACATAGACATATAAACAACATTAAAATCTTGACTTTCCCCACAGAGGGGATTTAAGTGAGCATGCAGGGGTTTTGTGTATGTGTGTGTATATTTAGGGGATGAGTGCATAAGAAATTTGTGGGAAAAAATTCACTGCCATTGAAAAAAAATGTTAAACTATTGCACAGCATCAGTGTTGTTTGCACAGAAACCTCTAAAGAAACTAACCTGAAATGTGTATCGGACTTTACAAAGATCTAATGCAACTAACCTTGCAAATTTAGTTAAATCCACTGATGTGATTTGGTCAATCCCAGACTCCTGGAAGTCGTGCATTAATTCTGATTGGAGTTTGCGACTGTCACATGTGCTTTCCACTGTTCGTAAACCTGAAAACATGGAACCACAGAAAACTGGAAAACAGCAATACAAACCATACTGATACTTCAAATGCAAATACGAAAGTGTAAAGCAAACTTCTTGATTTATTCTATTAGTTTCAGCAAACAGGACAATACATCCGCTCACAGAGTGCATGTGCGTGGTTCAGTGCATCTTATTGAAATGAAAAAGTAATTTTATGTAATTAATTGAACAATAAGTATGTGCCCGATGGTGTGATTGTGATAATCAGATCCTTCAAAAGCTTCATACTTTAATGATTATTAAATCGTATAAAAATATCCGTCACAGAAACAGCGAGTGATAATCATAATTAATGATGTGGAAATCATTCAGTCAGTCATTTAATAACACTGTTGTAAAATTGAGCCGGGAATATCTTTGTTACTGCAATATCAAATACTGCATCTAGCTGCACATAGGTTACATAGTTAAGTTCAACTGATTTTAAATGTTTTTGAGTGAATCTCACAGACCTTTTTAGGTCATCAGAATGCAAGAAATCTCATTCTCTTTACTGTAATCTGTAAAAAATAAGATAATGTGTTATTTAAACTGTGAAGTATGCCTTTTTGACTTATTTAAACAATACATTACAGCGTAGTAAATGAATTACTGGACCAAAGTAATGAGAATCCTTGGTAATCACCATGTTTATGATTGAGTCAACGTGTAAATACTGTAAAAAACAAGTATGCATTTCATTATTTATGAAATATTCTGACTGAATGGTAAATAACTAACATAAAAAATAAACAAATGCATTTAGAGGTCATTAAAATGCAGAGTACTTAGTAGAGACTTATCTTTGGAGAGTTCACCTTTTAAAACTGAATTGCAGTGATGTACACAAAGCACTTGACATCCGCTCCACAATCCTGACATTGCCCAAAATTGTCCCTTTGCATAAGCACATTGCAATTAACCTCCCGCTGTAAAAGGTCAGCAAACTGCTAAAACATTCAACGGTCGAAACCCATGCTAACTTTACACAAGCGTCCCTGCTAAACCGAATTAGTGCTAATGATAAAATTGGTAGCTTTATGTGTCTTCTGACTACACACCAGCAGACGGGGTTGTGCAGATGAATCCTAAGTTAATACAGCTATTAAGAGATAAAAGAATGAAACATAAACTTCATTGAGATTTGACTGTTTGTTGTGGTACCATTTCACTGATTCAGGTTATATTTTTACTCTTGAAGCAACATGGCTTCATACTTATATTTGTGAAGTAATACTTCATTAAAACAAGAAGTATGTGTCCTGATGAAATATTAATTTAAAACATTAAAACATTGTACTGTGTTTTAAAAGCAAGTATGGCATCACTTTTTCAGCAGCATTGGTTCCGGAAGTATATTTCTCATTCATTTTTCCCATATAGGGATATTTTAAAAAGTCTTCGTTTAAGAGTTATAAACATAAACCAAACCAGCCAAGTGAATCACATTACAAACTTTGATCTGCAGCAAAAAAGCATTTGAAAATCTGACAGAAAGACAAAGGTTCAGGACTGTGTACTTAAGAGCCTTAATGAGGGAAAAAACTACAGTACCGTGACCATTTTGTAATTTATTTTTTCCTCTTCTCTAGCTTGCCTTATAATCTAGTTGTCTGGTATAAACCTGGCATTGTATATTACAAATATTTTTGGCTCTTTGACAAAATGCTTTTGCTCCTCTTATGTAAGTGGCTTTGGATAAAAGCATCTGCTAAATGCATATGCAAAATATGCATGTTATGCATACAAATATTTAAGTAGTTTGAGAGCGTAGAGAGATTACATCATTCGCAGTGCTTCACGGGAGTGGGAGAGCAATAAAGAGTTATCTTGCATTCAAGTCATGTCAGAAAGATAGTATTTACGAGTTGGACACATATGAACAACACCACAAAGTCGTAAATACCAGTGGGAAGCTCAGGATTTAGCAGTGACACTGTCAGGCTTTTTATTTACAACAAAATTAACTAATTGCCTGCGCAAAATATTATAGCATTGTAGTATAACTATATAATATGTAACAAAGTTTACAGTGGCATCATAAATGAATTAAAAACATAAAAAAGCAAAACACACCTGATGCACATTCTTTGTTCTTCATTTTCTAGAAGTAGAGTTAAAAAACCTTGCTGTAGTTAATTAAGAGAAGGCACACCGCCATCATGCTCCAAAGAAAGTGAGTTGAACGCACTTGACGTCATAAACACGACTTTGTAAACTCGTAAATATGAACTTCAAAGGAGGACGTGAACGCACCATTAATTTGGTGCAGTTTGCTTGTTCCCATTCTCTGATTGGTGAAGATTTCTTTGCAGAATCATTGGTAATATAGTTTTTCACCAGAATTTCTTTTGTTGAATACGATTATTTAAAAAATAACTTAGTGTTAATAGTGTGAGCTGACGACTTCAACAAAAGCATAAACCAACAACCTCATAGCTCACAGTAGGTCTGTCTTTAAAGGATTAGTTCGCTTCACAGAATTCAAATTTCCTGATAATTTACTCACCCCCATGTCATCCAAGATGTTTGTCTTTCTTTCTTCAGTAGAAAAAAGAAATTAAGGTTTTTGAGGAAAACATTCCCACCAGTTGAAGGTCCAAATGTCAGTTTCAGCTTCAAAGAGCTCTACACGATCCCAGACGAGGAATAAGAGTCTTATCTAGAGAAACAATCGCTCATTTTCAGAAAAAAATAAAAGTTATATACTTTTTAACCACAAATGCTCGTCTTGCACTGCTCTGCGATGCGCCACGCATTACGTAATAACATTGGAAAGGTCACACATGATGTAGGCGGAAGTATCTTATCGTCCGACATCGTTTACCTTTTTTTGTAAAGGCCTTTTGACTTATTCTTTGCACGTTTGCTTTGTAAATACTGGATCGGTACTTCCGCCTACGACGCGTGACCTTTCCAACATGATTACGTAATGCGTGGCGCATCGCAGAGCAGTGCAAGCTGAGCATTTGTGGTTAAAAAGTATAGAATTTTTTTTTTTTTTTTAGACAATGACCGATCGTTTCTCTAGATAAGACTCTTATTCCTCGTCTGGGATCGTGTAGAGCTCTTTGAAGCTGAAACTGACATTTGGACCTTCAACCCGTTGAACCCCAGTGAGGTCCACTATATGGAGAAAAATCCTGGAATGTTTTCCTCAAAAACCTTCATTCCTTTTCAACTGAAGAAAGAAAGACATGAACATCTTGGATGACATGGGGGTGAGTGAATTATCAGGAAATTTGAATTCTGAAGTGAACTATTACTTTAATGGTTTAGAATTGATTGTTCAAAATCAATTCCTTCACAGAGAAAATGAATGGGACTTTTATTTTGCGCTTGATCAGTCACATGACCTTTACAGCTCAGGTGATAAATAATACAGATAATTCAAGTTACATTTATGCATTCATACTGTGTTTTCTAGGAGCTAAAATTTCTCCCCTAATTTACTGAACAAAGTTTTGAAAAAATAATAACAGTAGATCTCTCACTTTCCCTTTTCAAGTAGATAAGAGCTTTACTTACAGGTCTGAAAATAGCTGCCCAAGGCCTTCCCAAGATGCTTGCCAATTGGACTGACTTGCCTTGAAGGGACGGGTCACGTCAGCTGAAGGAACATTTCAGAGCAAGTTATTACATTTTGATAAAAGATTATGAGAGATTTAATGCTCACAGATTTAATGTGCACAGATGAATCATGCTAAAACCAGGAGCTTGCATTAAAAAAGTAAATATCACTAACTTCAACAGATGAGAATCTTCACTATATTCTGTATTTTAGTAGAAATCTGTCTTTAACTCGGCCCTCTGCCAGATCGTTTCCTCCCGCGATGGCAGAATGAACAGGTGTCGCTTGACGAATCTGACTAATTGTGTGCAGATTGTTAGCAGATGTTGTTGACGTGACGCCACAGCAGGCTGACGGGGCCTTGACAGGTCTCAGGTCAGCAACGAGAGACTGTACCTTCTTCCCTGTATTCCTCCTCCTCCTCCCTTTGGCCCCTGCGCTGTCATGACACAATGTGACTATCTGTAGCCGTGCAGCTGTCTAAATTCATTCAGCACGGCTGGCAGACACCCGCGGGCGCAGGGCACCTTGCTCAGCTGACTTCAGAGAGAAGAACACTCTCCTGTTCAGCAAGGCATATGCAACATGCCACGACAAATCCAGAGGTCTGCGAGTGCCGGCCTTTTGTTTTGGGGTGTGAAATTCCCTGCTGAGGATTGGGGAGCATCATAATTTGCTCCGCTTTCTTCAAAATAGCAGACTCGATGGATGATCAGAAGAAACAAGAAACTCTCGTTTTAGAAAATGCATTGTTTTTAAAGCTTTACTTGTTAAATTGAAAGTCTTAGGATGCCGTTCACACAGAACTCATTTTTGCCTTCCACTGTGCCGCTTTTCTATTGTTTTTTCTATGAACACATGCGATAGACGGACATGCGTCGCGTCTTGTGTCTTTTGTAGTCTCGCACATGACGCTGCATTCTTTGTTTTTTGTTTTTTATGGATAATCACAAAATTTATTATCCATGCACATCATTCTTTTTTTAATAGAAAAAAATCATGTGCCCTTGTAATCTTTAATCAAAATAACTCCCCTCTCTCACAAATGTCATTTTTGGTGTGAACAGGCCTTTACTTGTTGCATATTCAAAAGTCCAGAGAGATTTCCCACATATTCTTATTTATTGTTTTTTGCAAAAATATGCTAGTTCTTTTCTAAACAATGCCTGAACAATGATAAGAATGATGAACAGGTGGAAAAATCCCACATCTTTATCTAGAGAACAGAAAATCACAGAGACTGGATCTTTTCACTTGAACCTGTAAGAAACCATCCAGAACAAATCAAGTTATTAACATTTATGCAATTATTCCTTGTAAGATTGTTACAATTGTCTGTAATTATATTTTCTATGTTCTAAACATTCTAGACGTTTCTAAACATTCTTTCCAAGCAAAACACAAAATCATATCATCATTTTTTTTTTTTAACTTTGAGCTCAAACGGGTAAGAAAGGCTTTCAGTTCACATCCGAGATCTGCCAGCTGTTGATGTTGGATCCTGATGGAGTTGGATCGAAGTTACAAGGCTTCTTCCAGGTTTTCCTGCCAGCTGATCCTGAACGACTGAAATTATCCCACATATAATCAGCAGGGAACAACTAAGGAAATAATAAAAAGCAACTAACCATATAATCATAATTATGTCAAAATAAATATATATTTTAAAGGAGAGGAGAAACACTTTGCATACCATTTGCTGTTGATGTTACATGTTGTGTGACACCTTCTCAAAAACCACAAATAAAACTATACGAGGTAAAAGAAAATCCATAGATTAAGTATGAGTTTGTATATAAATTAGCATGTTAATTTTTTCAGTTTAACACGTTAAAAATATTAAACAATTAATGCAGCATCCGTTTTCCATCATAATTTGGCTAGCGTTACATTATATGATCACGCTCTTATTGATGCAAATGCTTTTAAACCATTCAAGTGCCATAAGACAAATGAGAATGCGCTGTCTGAGATATCGAATGCCAAAAGGTTCAAAAACACATGAATTTTAACACGTCAACAACATATAAAATACGTATATTTCACACATTAAAAACATGTTTACGTGTGAAAAATCGGCGCATTAAATACGTGCATTCAGCACTTGAAATACATGTATTTTACATGTTGTTGACGTGTTAAAATTCATGTGTTTTTGAACCTTTTGGCCTTCCATACTGTGAATGTCATGTCTGTATCGCAAGCCAAGAGGGTCAGAATTACGCTATAGATTAATCGCGTTTACAGTCAAACGGCATCAAATACGGTGTTTTAAACAGTATTTGCGCCGCAAAATACGTTGTTATGATTACAAACGGTGTAAAAAAAACATGCGAAAATACGTCAATGACGCCGTATTTGACAGCGTTTGACTGTAAACGCGATTAATCTATAGCGTAATTCTGACCCTTTTGGCTTGCCATATGTCTGTGACATACACACACGACTCGTGTGGCCGTTTTGTTGAGTATCCTCATAAGAGCAGTCTTAAATGAGGTAAATAATATCTTAAATGATCTCAAAGAGTTGTGAAATGCGTGTCAGATCCGCGTCATGTTCAGCAGCGGCAGCTCTTAAAGTGACAGCAGTCTAATAAACCAGTTAATGTGATGTCTGACATTAATGTTAATCAAAGAACAAAGGCAACAGAGAAAATTGCAGCTTTAATAAGGATTGATCTATATTTAATTTACAATTTATGCAGTGAATACTGTAAATGTTTGATAACTTTATTCAATTTCTGTATATTCCCTACCTGTTAGACAGGCCACATGTATATATGACAGTTATTATAATGGGTTTATGTGAAGATTGTTTTCAGTTCACTTAAATTAAAAGTTAATAACAAATGTTGAAATTGATAGCTTTCAGTTATAGGCTGTTGACTGTCTATAATTAATGTTTAAAAAATCAGTATCATAGAGACATCAGTAGCAGTATTAGTATCTGTGATACTTAAAATACTTAAAGTTGTTTCTACATTAATTTGGAGAGTAACTGTGAAATTATTACAATATAAAAATATTAAAAACTCAGATGTTTTTAATCGCGACTAATTACAGTTTTTTTTTTTTAATAGATTGACAGCACTAATATATGTAGCTACACCTCTTTTGGTTGACATACAGTCCAATATTTAGTCAGTTTATCAGATTCCCAAAATTCTAGGAACATCTCAAGGTGCCAGGTGAAACAAAACATTATTTTTAACAATAATCTTTCAGTTTCATCCTATCTTATTCTTTTCCTTCTGCCAGCCCGAGATGAAATAATCACATAATGACATCCTGTCAGGTCGGCATCACATTAATCCTGACATAAACAGTGCTATCGACAGAGCCATTTTTAATGAAAGGCAGGCAAAAAGGGAGGCAAGGCGACAGTAATTGTTCTAATTTGGAGTGGATCGATGGTTTTGGCAGAGCACAAATCACGCGGCTACACAGGCATATAAAAGCAGCCTGTCAGACGCCCCCCCGCTCACTGCCAAACGTACATTCAGCACACTTGGCACGTTGCAGCGTCGGCCAAGGTGGCATGCCAAGATTTTCCGTTCTCTTTTCAGAACGGAATGGCTTTCGTAGTGTTATATAGTGTATGAATGTCTTTTAACATACAACTCAAATGGCAGCAGGTTAAATTAAACCATGGCTGCTTCTGTGTCAAACCTGAGACAACAATAATATCCAGTACAAAGGCAAGAAGAAGCATTTCTATTGCTCAAATTAGGGGATGATACCTCTATGATTTCCTTAAATTATGAAGCTTGTTGAAGAGAGCTGTGATACTGCTATATATATATAATGCACAATGCACATGTATTGGATAGAGATGGATGGATGGATGGATGGATGGATGGATGGATGGATGGATGGATGGATGGATGGATGGATGGATGGATGGATGGATGGATGGATGGATGGATGGATGGATGGATGGATGGATGGATGGATAAACTAAAGAAAGAGATGGATGGATGGATGGATGGATGGATGGATGGATGGATGGATGGATGGATGGATGGATGGATGGATGGATGGATGGACGGACGGACAGATAAACTAAAGACAGAGATGGATGGATGGATGGATGGATGGATGGATGGATGGATGGATAAACTAAAGAAAGAGATGGATGGATGGATGGATGGATGGATGGATGGATGGATGGATGGATGGATGGATGGATGGATGGATGGATGGATGGATGGATGGATGGATGGATGGATGGACGGACGGACAGATAAACTAAAGACAGAGATGGATGGATGGATGGATGGATGGATGGATGGATGGATGGATGGATGGATGGATGGATGGATGGATGGATGGATGGATGGATGGATGGATGGATGGATGGATGGATAAACTAAAGAAAGAGATGGATGGATGGATGGATGGATGGATGGATGGATGGATAAACTAAAGAAAGAGATGGATGGATGGATGGATGGATGGATGGATGGATGGACGGACGGATAGATAAACTAAAGACAGAGATGGATGGATGGATAAACTAAAGAAAGAGATGGATGGATGGATAAACTAAAGAAAGAGATGGATGGATGGATGGATGGATGGATGGATGGATGGATGGACGGACGGATAGATAAACTAAAGACAGAGATGGATGGATGGATAAACTAAAGAAAGAGATGGATGGATGGATGTTATGGATGGACAGACGGATTAATGGATAGATAAACTAAAGAAAGATGGATGGATGAATGGATGGATGGATAAACTAAAGAAAGAGATGGATTGATGGATAGATAGATAAACTAAAGAAAGATGGATGGATGGATGGAAGGATGGATGGATGGATGGATGGATGGATGGATGGATGGATGGATGGATAAACTAAAGAATGAGATGTATGGATGGATTGATGGATAGATAAACTAAAGAAAGATATGGATGGATGGATGGACGGACGGACGGATGGATAGATAAACTAAAGAAAGAGATGGATGGATGGATGGATGGATGGATGGATGGATGGATGGATGGATGGATGGATGGATGGATTATGGATTATGGATGGATGGATGGATGGATGGATGGATGGATGGATGGATTATGGATGGATTATGGATGGATGGATGGATAAACTAAAGAATTATTAATAAAGAAAGGGATGGATGGATGGATGGATGGATAAACGAAAGAATTATTAATAAAGAAAGGGATGGATGGATGGATGGATGGATATATATATATATATTTATTATAGTTATAATTATAATATATAATTATAATTATTTATTATAATTGCAATTATCTTACAGTTGCATGCCCCTTTACGTACTCCAGTGAATGAACGCTGTCTAAAATTGTGAGGAAGATTGGTTCTCATTAGCTCCAGTTTCTTGGCTATGTTTCATTAAATGTGAAGTACACACACATAATTGCCTATTTCAAAAAAGCACATATGGTGTCATATTGAAAATGCTGAATTGAATCCAGAGTTATGAAGCATTTCTCAGCGCAGCAAAAAGACTCGATGTCACTCACTAACTCACCGGCAGGTGCTCGTATAGAGAGGTGAAATTGAGTTTCATACGTTTATTCAAATCAGTTTAGAATCACACCTGTGTAAATATGCTTACCTGGGCAAAAAGGTGCTATATTTTATTCACATGTCAAGAGAGAAGCATGAATCATATATGATGAAGTAAAATACAGATAAACCCAATGCATGATGGGTGAAGTGTGCAGCTCTAGTGACTGAAAAAAGCATTCGTTGTTCAGTGACTTCAGTTATACCACTGTTCATAATTAATATGTGAAAAGAATCATGCAGTGTGAGTCTCAGTCCCAGATTATCAATGTGTAATTCACAATTTTCACGTCTGATCAGGATTTTACATACCTGGGGTTTTCCATGTGGGGATGTCAATGAGGAAGCCTGTGCATTTGCAAAGTCAAACATCAATATTATTATTCAAAGTCACTGGACTAATGATAAATAAAATCCCATAGACGGACACTGAAGGACCCGAGCCTCACCAAGGACGATAACTAAAATTTAAAGCAACAGGTGATAAAACTGCAGCCCGAGCTTATAATGAACAGGACAATATTGTCTGCTGGTGTGGACACCAATACGGTTATGGCAGCTGATAGATTTTCCTAGCGATATATGCTATTTACACTATTTAAAAATAGCAGTATCTTCTTTAAAATAAGTGTAAATAGTAGTTAGATGCTATTAAATACTTATAAATAGTGACAGATAGGCTACTGTTTTCACCTCAGTGTTGTACATTAAAGGATTAGTTCACAATTTCCTGATAATTTCATCAACCCCATGTCATCCAAGATGTTCATGTCTTTCTTTCTTCAGTGGAAAAGAAATGAAGGTTTTTGAGGAAAACATTCCAGGATTTTTCTCCATATAGTGGACTTCACTGGGGTTCAACGGGTTGAAGGTCCAAATGTCAGTTTCAGCTTCAAAGAGCTCTACACGATCCCAGACGAGGAATAAGAGTCTTATCTAGAGAAACCATCAGCCATTTTCTAAAACAAAATAAAAAATTATATACTTTTTAAGCACAAATGCTCGTCTTGCACTGCTCTGCGATGCGCCACGCATTACGTGATGTAGGCGGAAGTACCGATCCAGTGTTTACAAAGGGAACGTACAAAGACTCATGCTGCATCCCAATTCGCCTACTTATACTACGCCCTTTCTGTGAACAAAAAGTACATACTTTAGAGTGTGTAGCAAAAGAGTAGACAAGCTTTGGGATGTACTATCACGTCATACAATTGCGTCTTTGCATCCTGTCACCGTAAACTGGCCTGTCAATCATCTTACATCCTCCACATTTCATTTAGCTAATTTCCTACCATATTGGAGAGAAATGCAGTAGCACATTGGTCTTTCATTAATGCATAAAAAATGCATTTAAAAGTTAATGGCCAATCAGATCTTTATAAAAGTCCAAATTGGTATTGCAGATGAAATATAACATGGATAACATTAAATAAATATTTTCTATCAGGTTGAACTGATTATTAGTCACTCAAACCTCTCAGCGTCGGTCGCGCATATCCGCCATGTTTTGTAGTTTTTTAACACTTTTTACTTGTGTTTGTAGTTCTCATTCCTCATCCAAAGCGCAATGGGTTGTGGGCAATATTAGCCTTTATAGTGTGCACGGATCCACACTTCGAAAATCTACTGGAAATAGTAGATCATCCGGGGACTTTTGGCATACTCTTTTCAACATACTATGCTTTGGGACACACTTATTTTAATCTCACATACTATTAAGGATGGATAGTATAGACATTGGGATGCAGGGTAAGTCAAAAAAAAAAAAAAAAAAGGTAAAACAACAATGTCAGGCGATTTTAAGTTCGAGTTCGCCCTACCGTGTTACTTCCGCTACCTTTCCAATGTGATTATGCAATGCATGGCGCATCACAGAGCAGTGCAAGATGAGCATTTGTGGTTAAAAAGTATATATTTTTTATTTTGTTTCTCTAGATAAGACTCTTATTCCTCATCTGGGATCATGTAGAGCTCTTTGAAGCTGCTCTGAAACTGACATTTGGACCCGTTGAACCCCAGTGAAGTCCACTATATGGAGAAAAATCCTGGAATCCTGGCTTAATTTCTTTTTCAACATAATCATCTTGGATGACATGGTAAATTATCAGGAAATTTGAATTCTGAAGTGAACTAATACATTAATGATTTAGAATTGATCGTTCAAAATCAATTCCTCCACTGAGAAAATGAATGGGACTTTAACTTTGCACTTGATCAGTCACATGACCTTTACAGCTCAGGTGACTGGCTCAAATAATTAAAGTTACATTTATGCATTCAAATACAAGTTTTGAAAAAATAATAACAGTAGATCTAATGCTTTAAATGGTATGCAATAATAACAGAGCATAAATTACTATATTTATTAAAATTATTAAATGGATGCCACCTTATTGGGACAATAAAACCCTCCCTACACCCCTAACCCTATCCGATAAATTAAACACACGTTAGACACTTTATTTGCACTTTTCGTATATTTTCTTGATTAGATATGTGATGGGAAAAGGGAGTCAAGTTAGTTAAGCAAAAGGGTCGATTTGCATCAAAACTTTCTGCCACACGCCTTTTACCCACACAGTATTGCTGGAGTTGACAATCTAGCGTCTTCCATAATTTTGTCTGACCCAACCAGATGTCAGAGGGCGGAGTTAGTGTGAATAGCCTCTGCCAGCTAGGCTGGCTATTTGTACTTACTGTAAATAGATAGTTAACTTTAAAGTTATCGTTCTTGGTGTGAATGGGCCTTTATCTACAATCCAGAAGATCAGAGGCTTCTTTTCAAGTCAGAGAGAAAATAACCACCTTTAATACCCTAATAACACTGCTGAATAACAACAGAATTCGAAAAGCAATGGTCACCACCCACAATACTCGAGTTTTGCACCTCGAGAACCACTAATATTTTATCTACATTTAAAGTTGTAAATTAGGCTACAACATGTTCCTCACCCTGCAATATGTCTTAATGTATCTTATTAATCGTGATGCTCAGACTTTCCCATCTTGCAGTTTTGACAGATTTGCTCCTCACACAAAAAAAAAGCATGTCGGTGCATGTTTTGCTTTTACATGGCAAACAAGGCTTATTAAAAGCAAGCTTTGCTGAGTCTGTAATTGGCAGTGGTTTTACAAAATACGTTGGCAGAACCGGTGCCAAAAAGGAGAGAGTCACAAGAGAACTGGTCCACTCCAAATAAAAGACTTGCATCACAGGAACATGAGCCAAACTGAAATCAGTTCAACAGGGAGAGAGGAATTAACAAGCATATTCTCAGTGGATGCAAGTCTATATTGGAAGAAAAATAGTTCGAATTTTTAATGCATTGCAACAAGCTCGGTGAAAAAACAAACCCAATAAAAATGTGTGCTACACATTTCACGGAACAGAAGTGATCTGTTCTGGTTAATTATGTGAACCGACAGTAAATAAAGAATTCAAAATGTTCATCTGCCATCAAAATGAAACCACATATTTCATCAATGCATTATCCGGTCATGGATGAGAATTCTTGTTGCAACAAGCGTGTTTCATAACGGATGCGTAACTCAAGTAGATTAGGTAAGTTATTGGTGTTCTTCTCATCAGGATTGGAATGGCAGAACCTATTAAGCAGGTTAATCTTTTAGCCACTGTAAAGACCAGTTTTTCCCCTTTACAGTTCCCATTGGTAATTACATGATTAAAAGTTCTCAAATTTTCCATGTTTCATAAGACTCTCCAAAACTCTACTTACGATTACACCTCGTTACATGACAAACCTCTTTTTGAACATGAATCAGTGACTGTTCAAAGGACACATAATCCAACATTAATTAAAGCAGCCGTACTGCAGGACACAAAAGTGCCTGTCGCTGAAACACAGAGCCAGGCGAGAGTGAATAAGTCTTTCATATGCTTTTGTGGCGAAGCTATAACCTTACCAGATCTATATTTGCACATCCGCATGCACATTATTTGATGAAAGCATATAGCTGATCACCACAGGGCCCAATGAAATTTTAATCAGTTCGTTCCAACCAGGCGGGTTTGATAAATGCAATGCAGAAAACAGCCACAGATATGATTCTTATGACGTGCACACCAACTAATGCAAACTGAGAACAATTTGCAGCCATGAAACAGATAAACAGCTACTTTCCAGAGGATGACGCATCAAAAATTAGATCTGCTTTATATCTCAATTAGAAAGCAATAAGATTAAACAGAGAACAAATAGAGATTTTGCTGAAATTAAGCCTTTTTAGATATTTCTCCTGAGAAAAACACACCGGTAATCTCATGTCTCCAGAAGAGATATCAAGAATGTCTCAAACTGTGCTCAGATTTTTCAAGATAGCAAAGTCTGCAATACAAACCAACTCAAGCATTTCTCATCAAATTCTCCAAATGATCTGAGCTGCTATCCACATTCATTTTATAGCTCAATAAACTGTAATACAATTTTTTTCTCCTAAAAGTCCTAATGACAAGAGAAATAAATAAAAAGACAATAGTTGTATAAGCTGGTAACATGGTGCATGTTTAATTTCAGAAATATACCATGGTACTGAATGATTACCATATATTACATGGATTTCCCCTGCCTTTTTCATACTTTAATAACATGATGAACCTCCTGAAATTAAAGGGGTCCTTGATTATGATTTGACTTTTTTTTTTTTTCAACTTTAGTTAGTGTGTAATGTTGCTGTTTGAGCATAAACAACATCTGCAAAGTTACGACGCTCAAAGTTCAATGCAAAGGAAGGTATTTTCTGTTACAGAAATCGCTGTTTAAGGACTACAACAAACGGCTGGTAGGGACTACAACAAGCTTCTTCCTGGGTTGGTGACATCACAAACCCTAAAATTTACATAAACCCCACCCCCGAGAACACACAACAAACGGGGTGAGGCCATGTTGGGCTGCTTTAGAGAAGAGGAAGAGTTGTTGTAGTAGAGTTGTTGTTGACATGCCGCCATTTTACGCCGGACTGCTTCACAAATGAGGGTCAATTCAACGCTGGATTTGCACAAAAGATTAAAGGGTTAGTTCACCCAAAAATGAAAATTCTGTCATTAATTACTCACCCTCATGTTGTTCTACACCCGTAAGACCTTCGTTCATCTTCGGAACACAAATTAAGATATTTTTGATGAAATCCGACGGCTCAGTGAGGCCTCTAATAAATATTTAAAACAGTTCATGTGAGTTCAGTGGTTCTACATACTATAATAAAGATAAAAAATACTTTTTGTGCACCAAAAAAAACCTATATAAATAAATAATGACTTTTCAACAATATCTAGTGAAACACTGCTTCGGAGCTTTACAAATCGAATCAGTAGTTCGGAGCGCCAAAGTCACGTGATTTCAGCAGTTTAGCCGTTTGATAGAGGATCCGAATCACTAATTTGAAACAAAAGATTCGTAAAGCTCAGAAGCAGTGTTTTGAAATCGGCCATCACGAGATATTGTTGAAAAGTCATTATTTTGTTTTTTTATGCGCACAAAAAGTATTTATAATATTAAGGTAGAACCACTGAACTCACATGAACTGTTTTAAATATGTTTTGAGTACCTTTATGGATCTTGAGAGTTTTGTTGGCTTTGCCCTCAATAGAGGCCTCACTGAGCCATCGGATTTCATCAAAAATATCTTAATTTATGTTCCGAAGATAAACGAAGGTCTTATGGGTGTGGAACAACATGAGGGTGAGTAATTAATCACTTAATTTCATTTTTGGGTGAACTAACCCTTTAACATGACGGCACATGCTAGTCGATGACTCGAATCAACTCCACAGCAACTACATAAATTTATCCACTAACCATTCAGAAACGTCTAAAAGTTGTAACTTCTTCCTGAGTCTCTCCATCAGTGTCGACTCCGGTTTGAACAATGTAAGGCTGAACACTGTTATTCATTTTGGCTGCGTGAGATTCTCCAGCTTTGTTGTTGTTGAGCAACCGAAGCGTGAGCTGTTAAAGCTCCGCCCTCTTCTGGAAAGGGGGCCGGGAGCAGCAGCTCATTTGCATTTAAAGGGACACACACAAAAATGTGTTTTTGCTCACACCCAAACAGGGCCATATTTAACAAGCTATAATAAATGATCTGTGGGGTATCTTGAGCTGAAACTTCACAGACACATTCTGGAGACACCAGAGACTTATATTACATCTTGTGAAATTATAGGTCCCCTTTAACACATTTAAATAAACAAAATGAATAATCAATTGTTAATAAATTAAATAACTGAATTACTTATTTTGCCAATCTCAAAGCGTTTGCAGTAGTGCAATGCATCAAATATATATTGTTTTTATACAAATTATTTACTATAATTATAATTAGTTTAAAATAAATAACAAAATAATTGAATTTAGTTTAAAATATTATTTTTTGTATAGTTTAAATTTGAATTGGCATTACTACAACAATCTCACAAACCCGGCGTTGAGAAACCCTGACATATACCATGGTACTTTTATTTAAAAAAGGGAAGAAAAATGGCATTATAAACATCCTAATACCATGGAATTTGTTCTCAGCACCTGGAATCATATTCACCACATCACAGTTTCAACCACAATCCTACTTTCCCCATCTGCGATACTGTAAAATGTTTTCCTCCATTTGCATACTGAAGCACTTGAACCCTAATTACATTAGCGCTCACTCAGAATGGACGGAGCTCGCATGTGCTCCGCTGTGTCTCTGTGAACCCTACAGTCCAATCTGTGTGACACTTAAATGATCCCCTCCATTAAACACAATGACTCATTGTGACGAACAATCATGCATAGATGCTCAATCCCTCCCCCAATCATGCGTCAGACTCCTGTCCTAATCTGCCCTTGAATTCAAACAGAAAATAAAAGTCACATCCATAATGAGCAGATGAGTGTGAAGCGATTGAAAAATCGACCGTAACCTCACGCCAATTATGCATAAATCTGCATAAATCCAAAATGCTGTGTTGATCTGTAGCAACAGTAAATATTCTACAGCTAAACTAATAAATTACATAAATTAGCAAAACAAATTTTGTCGTCATCACTCAGATTTATTGAACATTTATGTCTTTTTATCATATTGCTGTTGCCACCATTGCACAAAAGCAATGAAGCACCGAGAGATCGATTTTTACCAGTGTTAAGGGATGTTCTTAGGCACGCATGAAGCATTAAACTAACGCAAAAGAATATGACTGATGTCGTTTTGCTTCACTTGCTTTTTTTTGGCCCTATAAAATCACCGCCCATAAATACTGTCCCTCAGAAATATGCATCCTGACACAACAGTTTTTGTTGTCGCTTCTCCACCCCACCCTTATTTCCTGTGCAGAAACTGCCGACTTTGCATTCGGGTTTATGTTATGACAAGGCGACATTCATCACGTAATGAACTGATGTAAGCTGCTGGGAAGTCTAAATGGAAGTCATCCCAGCAGCTCACGACTTGCCTCTCGACTCACGTGACTACTGGTATATTTAGGCTGAAAGCTCGGGTAATGCTTTATTATTAGCCAGATATCAGTGGAGGATAAACCTGCTGAAATTGGCAGAGACCAGTGTGTTTCTTGATGCAGGTCAAAGCCTGACCGTACATGAGAGAAGCCACAGCTTGCATTATGGAGAGCACAAATGCATACTGAAGTTGTTGACAGGTACACTGCTGCCACCTAGTGAAATTAACCAAATTAAGACAAAAGTTAGTACATACTAAAGCATAAGCAGTAAAGCATGAGGACTTTGCTGTATTCACAATAAAACATGGCCTCAAGAGCCTTATTGCATTTATGAAATGGTTAATATTTAATAAAAATGACACATTTTCATTAAAACATGATTTTATTAAGCATATTTATGATTAAGTGCTATTCTTCTGTGAGCATACATGTAAGCTACTGGTAATTTCATTGGTTAACATTGTTTATGTTAGCACATCTGGATTTAGGACATTTAGGCCTGGTTTCACAAACATGGCTTAGATTAAGCCAGGATTAAGCCTTGGTTCAATTAGGACATTTAAGTAGCTTTTATAAACATACCTTGTGCATCTTGAGACAAAACAATGGCACTGACATATTTTAAGATATGTCAATGCAAGTTGCTTTCAGTTAAAACAGCTTAAACATGCATTTTAGTCTAGGACTAGACTTAAGCCTTGTCTGTGAAACCAGGGGTTAAAACCATGGCCTGGAACACCATATCAATCCAGTATCAATCCAGTTGACCAATCAGCATCCAGGACCACAACAATCTGCTTTATAAGACTATGTACTGACATCCTTTAATAGAAACATGACTGGGTTTCATTTAAACAAAGCAAACTTAAAAAAAACAAGATTTTTTTTTTTTTTACATTTTTAACATTTCAAGAAAAATATGCTTTTAAAAGCTAATGCATGAAATGTACAGAGCATAATATTTGTGAACCAGAGAAACCAAGTGACCGGTTGCATAAACTGCTTACAACTTACTCTTCAAATTTTTGATGGGTCAACTTGAAAATCAACTTCACAAATCACAAAAAGGCAGATTGGTCTAATTCAGAATAGTTCTTAAGTCAGTCTTAACATAGTGGCTATGTTTATACAGCTGGCCAATCACTAAGCATGAAATTCGAATAAAAATAGACATTGATGTTACTCATCAGTTTGACACTTTTTTTAATCTGACAGAGAGACGAGATTTGCATCATCATGTTAAAGTTCCAGTGTGCAATATTTAGAAGGATCTGTTAATTATGTTTTCATAATTTACATAATGAACGGTTTGTTTGTTTTTTTACTTAGAATCAGCCACTTCTATCTACATACACCACGGGTCCCCTTACATCGAAGCCATTTTGCGCCGCCATGTATCTACAGTAGCCCTAAGCTGCTCTACAGAGTGTGTTTGCTTGACTGGCTACTCTCTGCTGTCTCAGACGATGACATCTTTGCCCTGTTTTGGCCACTGTAGCTTCTATATGTGCTTCAAAAGTGAGGGGTAAGCTGTGGACTGAGCCGTTGGTTGCAATTTGCAACCTCACCACTAGATACCGCTAAAATTTACACAATGCACATTTTAGGGAAAATTTTAGAATTTTAGCTAGCTAGCAAGCCAAAACTTTATTTTTTCCCCCACCAAAATGAAAATATGAGGATCAATAAGTGGAAGGAGCATTTTATCAAGAGGTTGACTAGTTGCCGAACAACAAATATACCTATAAGGAAAAAAAACGACTACAAATTTCCCCACATCATGGCTACAGCATAAATGTAAGTAATTAATGCAAAGTACAGTTTCATCATACACTGGCAAGCGCTGAGGAAAAAGTTCACTTTGAACGCTCTTGCTAACTGTTAAATTACAACTTGCTGTGAAAAAAGGTGTAACCTGCTTACCTGATTAAACAGCATTTCATGATTTGTGTTACCAGATTAAAGCCCAACACCTATCTGCAGACAGAAGGCAACAATAACTAAGAATTTCAATCTTCAAAGTTTATCAGGTCAAAGTTTGCCAAGTTGGCAGTGTCTGACCAGGCAGCATGTTGTGCACCATCCATCTCAGACGCCACAGCATTTCCCTGAATAAGAGAGTGGTTAGTACCTCCAATATCAGCGTTGCATTCTGGACATGTGCTTTTTTCCATAGCACCCCCACATTCACCAATTGCATATACATGTCCGTTTGGACATTTGTACCAATGTCCTTTATTCAAACCGATGGCTTTGAGTATCATCACCCTCTCCTCGTCAGTGATCCCCAGGCCGCTGCGCGGCAGTTTAACTTCCAGCTCTGTGAACATTTTCTTGACTGTACGTTCTAGACCCTCAGTGAAAGGCAAAGTGTCCTCCAGGATGTCTCTTAATTGTTGGACCTCAGTGCCAAAAACAATGTTTGGAAGTCTCAATTGAGACATCTTGCAGCGCGCGTTGAGCTCAGCCAGGTAGGAGAGTCTCTTCAACTCACGTTCGAGATCTGCAACCTGCTGGTCTGAAAACCTCTGACTTTGATCCAAAAGGAATTTCAAAGCTTCTTCAACTTTGCAGGAGAACGGCTGAATATATGATGCCAGAACTAGGCAATGTTCTGCCTGCATTTCTTTCAGTTTCCCAATACTCTCGAGGAAGGTCATCAAGTTCTCGAAATGCCAAAGTTGTTGGTATGAAAGGTCCTTTGTGTTGAGCCTCTGTTTAAGGGAGGTAAACTCTATGGGAAGATGCTTCTTCAAGTTCTTCTGCGCACGCAGTTTCGATCTTAGGACTTCTTGCTGTTTCTTGATAATATCAGGCACACCATTGATCTTCTCCTTGACCATCTCAATGGCTGCCAGGCTGCGGTTGATGTGAGTGCCATACCGAAGATTTCTACGGATGGGAGTGCAACACCTTGGACAGTTCTTGAGTCGGATCGCCCGTTGATCCAGTTCAGCACCTTGGTCTTCGTCTAGATTCATGTAATGATCCATTCCTTTGGACTCAAATAAGTGCTTGCAATCTTCTAGCTGAATAAAACAAGCATCCGGTTCGTCTTCACTGCCGAAGAAGATCTCCGTGACCTCTTCCTTGTGGCAAACACGACACTTATTGGGACAAGGGTCTCCGCACAGGCCTATGCAGCGGTGTCCGCAGGGTAAAGTGTTGTTACAGGGAACTAAACAAGGCGGACGGTCGCACGGTTCGTGACAGAGCTTGGTACAGCTGTAGTGAGGGCACTGCCATTCGCAGGGTTCAATGCAAGGGGCGCAAGGCTGCCCACAAGCCTTCTTACAGATGCTGTGGATGCAACGGTTCTCGCAAGTTAAGGAACATGGTGGACAATCTCTTACACAGGGTTCCCGACACTTATGAGAACACACAAGGGTTGCTTGGCATTTGTAGGTGCATCCTTTGTGCATTCGGCCTTGATAGCATCTATGGCAAGTTCCTGGGCAAGGGTGGCCACATTTCAAGGTAGTGCCACATTTAGTTCTGCAGTTTGGCTCCTTTCTGTAGTCCCTGGAAATACAGCACGGTTCTTCTTGGATATGTCCACATTTCAGCTGCATCTGAACTTTCTCCATGCACTGAGAAGTGCAGGACTCTCCACAAGTTGACTTGCAGGGATGGCCGCATGGGAGGGTCTTTTGGCAGCGCTCTTGACACACAAATGTTGCAGGGTCTTGGTGGCAGGGCACCTTCTGATTGTGCTGGCATGATGGTATTATCTTGTCTAGGGGTACCCGGCATTTACCGCACTCTTGATAACAGCGCTTCGTGCATTTGTGGCCCAGTTCACACAGCTCCTTTGGACAGTCCTTCATGCACTTGTATTTCTTGTGCTCGGCATCGTATGGGTGGCACATACGGGTGCACACATGGCCACAATCTAGGCGGAACTGGCAGGGCTGATCGCAACCACCCTCAGGGGCCCCTCTGAAGTCATCACCGCAGGACGCCTGGATCTGTTTATTCGGATGGTTCTGACAGCTCAACGTCAAAGCACTACCTACTTGGTCATGCTCTCTCAGAGTGTGAAGGATGTTGCTCCACAGTTTAACCGAGCTGAGCATGTCCATATTTCCAATACAATAAAGACCCATCTTAGCACGAGAGAGAGCAACACAGACTCGGTTTGGTATGTTCAGGAAGCCGACCCTCCTCTGAAGGTTGCTGCGCACCAGAGACAATATGATGATATCATTCTCCTCCCCTTGGTATTTGTCAACAACATGGACTTTGACACCAGCAAAAGCTGGAGAGGGCATGAGCTTACGCAGACAGTGAAGCTGTCCGGTGTAGGTTGTGAGAATGGTAATCTGGGAAGGCTTGTAGTCCTGGTACAGCAAGTAGCGGCACAGCTCGACCACAAAATGTGCTTCGTGAGGATTCTGGTGGCTCCGTCCATCCTTAATCTCTTCCTCGAGGTGACAATGATTCACGAAAAAAAGATTTTTCAGAAGCCCCTGTTGACCGAAAGATACAGATGTCAAGTAGATGATGGTATCCAAATTACTTTAAGCAAACTGTGATAAGTTTCTGCATGCAGTCTTATAATAATGACAGTGACCATCTAAGATTGTGTAATTATGTTTGCTTAAATTACTTACCTTGACATTGTCATACTGCAGCACAGAGGGGTGGTTTTCCAGGGTTTCATAGATATGAGGAGTCAATAGACGAGCGATGCACGGCCTCATTCGATGCTAGAAACAAACAAAATAAACGGAACAGGATTGTTGTTTATGTTGTTTTAGCAGATGATTCACTAGAGGAATTATTGACATCTGTGAATCTGTAACCTAGTGATTGATGTGATGGTAAAGAAACTAACCTGGTAGTTGAGGCGCACAAATGGGAAGTTCACTCTGACAAGCCTCTCAAACATCGACACTTCCAGATTGAAATTTTTGGCAAGATCGTACACTGTTGCGCTAGGCCTCAGCTGTGCAGGTTCAAATACAGAAAGACACGTGTTAGCATCATGGTTTCAAGTCTATCTAGCTTCAAGTCTAGTCCCAGTGAAAGAGTCACCTCTGACATATTGACGAATGCGGAAGCGCAGAGGATAAAGCATTAAGGTCCCAAATTATAAGTCTAAACCGTTTTTTAAAGAGAAATGTCAGAGGATTTCAAGATAAGAGAAGAAGAGCTTGAGTTTGTTGCACAGCCCTATAGCTTACGCTACATCATACGTCGGGTCAGAGGTCACTCTTCCGCCGGAACTAGACTACGGCCGTTAGTTTATAAAGTTTTAAATACAGGGATTTTTTTTCCTGACAAAAACCCATCGCTTCGCTTCAGAAGGTCTTTATTAACCCCCTGGAGCCGTATGGATTAATTTTATGATGGATACATGCACTTTTTTGGGCTTCAAAATCCCCATTCACTACCATTATAAAGCTTGGAAGAGCAAAGATTTTTTTTAAATATAATTTCAATTGTGTTCGTCTGAAAGAAGATGGTCATATACACCTAGGATGCCTTGAGGGTGAGTAAATCATGGGATCATTTTGATTTTTGATTTAACTTTCCCTTTAAGCCTTGTTCCAGGCTAAAATGTAATGTAACATCAGTAATGTTTTTTTTTTTTTTTCTAAGGCATGTTTATAAAAGCTACTTGAATGTCCAAATTGAACTAATTTAACTAATCCTGGCTTAATCTAAGCCCTGTCTGAGAAACCAGGCCTAACTGTTTAGATTAATAACATTTGACATTAACATTTCTTATGAGGTTCTCTGAGGAGTACATCAAAACTCTAGAGATTCCTGATAATCATTCAGTTTCCTTGCATTCTAATGTTACTACAAAGTACACACATATTTGGCTCAGACTATTTCTTGAATCACTTTGAATCTATTGACAGTCCCAGCAACTGATCAAGTCCTGTCTACCTGTTGGTGATCTCCGATCAGTATGAGGTGCTGGCAGGCTTTGCTGAGGGTGGTGATGGTGTGCGCCTCTAACACCTCTGCTGCCTCCTCCACGATCACCAGTCTGGGCTGCAGCTCCTGCAGAGCCTGTCTGTATTTAGCCGCTCCTGTGGTGGTCATACCAACGACCCGAGCCTGCTTCAGCACAAACAGGTCCTCACGACGACGGACTTCATTCAGCCGATCCGCCGCATCCTGATATACCTGTTCAGCGGCGAGGGCTTTAGTGCGAAGATCAGTCCGATAGCGCAAAACCCAAAGACTGAAGGAGAAAACAAAAATGTTTATACCATGAAATTAATATAGCTCTTTTATTTCACATTTTCCCCCGGTTTCACAGACAAGGCTTAAAGGATTAGTTCACTTCAGAATTAATTTCCTGATAATTCACTCATTCCCATGTCATCCAAGATGTTTATGTCTTTCTTTCTTCAGTTGAAAAAGAAATTAAGGTTTTTGAGGAAAACATTACAGGATTTTTCTCCATATAGTGGACTTCACTGGGGTTCAACGGGTCCAAATGTCAGTTTCAGCTTCAAAGAGCTCTACACGATCCCAGACGAGGAATAAGAGTTATCTAGAGAAACCATTTTGGACCTTCAACCCATTCCCTTTATGGAGAAAAACCCTGGAATGTTTTCCTCAGAAACCTTAATTTCTTTTCGACTGAAGAAAGAAAGACATGAACATCTTAGATGACATGGGGGAGAGTAAATTATCAGAAAATTTTAATTCCGAATTGAACTAATCCTTTAAGCTAGTACCAGCCTAAAATGCATCTTTGAACTGTTTTAACTGAATTGTTTCTTGTTTCTTTCTAAGGCATGTTTACAAAAGCTACTTAAATGCCCTAATCCCGGCTTATGTCTGTGGAACAGGGTCTTTGAATCTTAGAATAAGATGTTAGTTCACTAGTGCAGCTTAAACTAATTTTGTGGGTACATGCTGCCATCTAGTGGAAGAAGTGTGTCCCTCACCGATACAGTTTCCATCTTTCTTTCTGATTCAGCCTCCACACATCGCTGATACGCCTTTCCTGTTCCTCACTCATGGTTGAAGTCTTCCTCAGCTCATTTCGAGCCATTTGCTTCATTTTTTTCTTCTGGTGACCTTGTATCTGAACACACATGAACAGAACAGTAGCACTAAGGTCATCACAACACACACACACAGTGAATCGTATTTTTATAAAATGTTAAATGCACACACGGCTTTTGACACGTTTTATTTAAAGAAAGAATATTTAATATATAATATAAATTATTAAATAATAAATGAATATTCATACCTGCCATTCTTCTTGATCAGGCCGAGTCTGGCTCGGATTCTGACTTTGGTCTGGTTGAGGTTCAGTATTATTCAGGTTCAAAGACAACATCATCTCAGCCATGGCAGCGATGCTTTTCTCCTCACATTTCCGTTTTTGATGGTCTTTATCCCAGTGATCTGCATCCACCAATATCCTCTCCGCCTGGATCAGATCCGCCTCTTCATCTATATCTATCAGTTCCTCACCCTCCAGTTGTGGCCCGTCTTCATCTGCCACCTCTGAAGAAGAAAGAGAAAGAGGTTTGTAATGCTGAATTTGCCATTGAGGCTTCTGGAGTTTTATTACATAAACTTCCTATCTTAAGATTTGACAAAAGTTCTATTTCCTAAGTGGTTACAAGGTTTAGGATGTTTCTGTAAAAAAAAAAAAAAAATTTTAGGGATGTTACTTTAAACATTACAAGTAGTCAAACAAGCTCAAAAATGTTCTGAATGTGTTCACTGGCCACAACAAATCTGTAATGTGTCTTTATCAGCATGCAGAAATAAAAAGCTGCAGAAACAATGTATATTTACTAGCATTGTATTCATGCCAATAACTGAGAAATGTTGAACACTTTGTCTTATGATTAGTTTGGCAGTTGTTGCATTAAGTACCAAAATCAAAGCTGGAGAATCTCACGCAGCCAAAATGACGACAGTGTTCAGCCTTACATTGTTCAAACCGGAGTCGACACTGATGGAGAGACTCAGGAAGAAGTTACAACTTTTAGACGTTTCTGAATGGTTAGTGGATAAATTGATGTAGTTGATTTAACTCATTGACTATCAACCACTCCTTTAAAGAATGAACGTAATCCCATAGAAGCGCTGTTCCTTTTTTTTTATGAGCATGTGGTGCAAGAACTTTAATGATGATGTGGAAGATTTTTCTTCAAGGGAAGCACAATCTATGATTTATTTTACCTCATACAGAACATAAAAGGCTCAATTGTTGCTGACGTTGTAATTAGTCTATTAAAGTCTCACCTGCTCCAGCTGTTAGTTGTAGCCCCTGCAAAAACACATTGGATCCGATGCCGAGCCACTCCGCTATCATTGACGTCTTCTTCTTCCCCGCTCTCTCAAATCCATCATACACCTAACACAGAAAGAAAGGAAGTTTTGAAAATTGCTGTGAGTAAAAAACCTATGTGCATATTAAAGTCACATGATTCATGGCTTGAAGTCTAATCTATCAATCAGATGAAGATTGTGTGCGACAGATTTTTCAGCAAAGTTTTGATCATGTTGATTATTTAGAAATGTGCTATATATATATATATATATATATATATATATATATATATATATGATACAGCAGACATTATAGGGTTAAACAGGGTCCACAATTGCTTCATGTCTGTATAAACTATTTATGGATGGCATGCTTGGCAGTTCAAACACTCTGTGTGAACGTGCGACAGACTCACTAGCTGTACACACAGGCTGTCCCAGTGCTGAGCAGAGATGTATCTCTCCAGGAACTCTTCTTTGAGGACGCCACGCAAGCTGCACTCGAGTTGGGTAGTCTGTCTCTTTAAGAGCTCCTCTGCTTCCTCCATCTCTGTGTAGATCTGTGGACATACAGCAGAACTCATTAGAAATATCATTAATATATTATGAGACATAATGGCACATAATTGTTTCAGATAACTTTTGGATTTGTCATCCTGGCATTTTAACAAGGAACAAATAAAAAGACCTAAACAGCCACACATTTAATTGAATTATCAAATTAAACATGCCATTAATTAGATTATTAATAAGAAATCTTTGTTACATATTTTGTTTTCTTTAAGAACGGTTTATGCAAAAATAAAAATAAAAGACTCACCCTTGTCTCATTTCAAACATATATTTTTACAACTTGAGTGTTTACAGCAACATTTAAAAACACAAAATTATTTGTATGCTAGTGATAGTCCTAAGAAATAATAAACTAGTATAATAAAACAAAATACAATTATTTTTATTTTACTGACAGTCTTAAGAAATAATAGACTATAATAAAAATAAAATATTAAAATAAAATAAACAATTATTTTTATTCTACTGACAGTCCTAAGAAATAATAGACTAAACTAAACTAAAATAAAAATAATAATATTTTTATTCTACTGACAGTCCTAGGGAAAAAAATTAATAAATAAAATAATTATTTTTATTCTACTGATAGTCCTAAGAAATAATAGACTAGTATAATACAATAAAATGAAACAAAACAATAAAACACAGAAAAGTCACAATGAATTAAGAGTTATGTTCATGACATGGGCCTCACCCCATGATGGGCTTTCCTCAGGTGCTGTGGCAAACTTCTCCGGAAGTTTTGCGCCCTGGTCAGCTCCCTCAGACCAAAACTCTTGAGAGTTTCACTGTTACTTCGTCCTCCAACTCTTACAATACCATTTTTTAAGAAGCCATGGATACCTAGGACATAAGTTATGAAATATTGCATTATTTCATAAATGAAGCTGTAGAGTTTTTACTGTGCTAGTTTGAGCCATAAAGTAGCCATAAAGTTCAACGTCTTTTACATGCTTAAAACAAAGAATCTCTTCTGAGACACATGACATGTGAGATTACATCATGATAAAGAACTCAAAGTAGGAGGCTTCTCCATTTAATCTTATAATTGGCTCAAAGAGAAACAACTGGGAGATCTCATTTATGACCTACAGGAATCTCGTTTTTGCCCACGCTATTACCCTCAAAGCAAGTGAAAATCAGCAACAAGCTCTTATAAATACTTTATAAATAAAATTGTTAGTATTCTACCTTCTAGAAACTGGTCAAGTGCATGATTGGTGTAGCAGACTACCAGCATAGGGCAACCATTTGACCAGGCCTCATGATTCTCTAGCAAAGCCTGAGCGATCTTTAGTCCTACATGCGTCTTCCCTGCAAAGAAGGAAACAAACAGGATCTTCATATTTTCCAGGTTTCAAAAAGAACAATTTTGCACAACAAAACCATTACAAGATATCTAGTCACCTGTGCCTGGAGGCCCCTGTATGATGGCCAGTTCATTGGTTAAGGCCAGTTTAAGTGCTTGGAGTTGGCTTTCATCGAGACCCATTGTTTCCTCATCAGGCCAGGCGTGTTGAGTCAGGGGGTTGAAGGGTGAAATCTTCTCCTTCCCTTCTGCCACAATGCACGATAGATTGTATGACCTTCCCTGCACCCGAAGGTAAGCTGGAGGATCTACATCTGTGCTGCACTCCACTATGTACCTAAAACAACACATGTTTACATTACCTACATTAAAAATGTAAAAGTGGTGCGGTGTTTACCGCAAGCATCACTATTACTTTTGACCTGGAACCTACACTGCCCGGACAAAAAAAGTCACTGTTTGGATTTAAACAGGCTTAAGAGTCTATGACTGGATCATTATTTCAGTGATTATTATGTTTCTAGCATGTTATATGTTTGGGAACGGTTCTTTTAACCCTAATTGATGGAGTGTGTAGCTTTTTATTTCTTAAAGGCACAATATGTAAGATTTATGGATTAAGATATCCAAAAACCACCGGAACAATGTTATATATTTTGTTGACTTGTGTCCTTACAGTATCCTAAATGTTTCCAAGGATGTTTAAATGCAGAGAAATAAGCAATTTTAACCAGGACACGGACCGTGTCAATGACATCATACCCGCGTTACCCTCGGTTTCCGTTTTTTATTTGTAGACACTTTAATATATTATGCATTTTATTTAACAGGTGAGCAACTGTTTGGACACATTCATCAACAGAAAACTAATCATGTTATATAGCTCAACACAGTAAGTCTTATTGTTTAAATCTCGTTTTCTTGATTTATCGCGAGTACCATGTTTTACCATGCCTAATATCGATCTAGCTTACTGCAGTGTGCAACAAGTGTATCATAGTAGTCGTTGAGTGAACGTACAGAGTAGCATTATTACAACTTTCAACACACAAATGAATCTAATCTGATAAAACAGTGCTGCACTACCCCACATACGCTTGACTGGAAGAAGCGGAAGCACTCGTCTGCAACATAAAAGCTCCGCTGCTCTTGAGCCGTGACACGCTTGTCTCTCATTAGCAATCGCTCGTTCCGCTCCAACGGCTTTCAGCCACACCCTGCTTCATACTAAAGTAGTTAATAAAACTCTAATACATTAGCTCATCCATTAATATGATTTCTGCCCGAGCCGTCAGATTATTTTCCACTGGCTGTAAACGTGAAGACAATTATTCCGCGAAAACAAGGTGTCATCAAGCTACGCCTTTGTTTTGAATAAGCAACCTCTAGTGGCGATAAATTACATATTGTACCTTTAAACAACCATGTAAGACAGGGGTGTCCAAACTCGATCCTGGAGGGCCGCTGTCCTGCAGAGTTTAGCTCCAACTCCAATTAAACACACCTGAACCAGCTAATCAATATAACTAGGCATACAGAAACTTCCAGGCAGGTGTTTTGGAGCTGGTTGGAGCTAAACTCTGCAGGACAGTGGCCCTCCAGGACCGAGTTTGAACACCCCTGATGTAGGAAGACACATCATGGCCATATTCCAAGATAACAACGGCAAGATTCATCAGGCTCAAATTGTGAAAGAATGGTTGGAAGGGAGCATGAAGAATCATTTTCACACATGAACTGGCACCTCTGAGTCCAGACCTTAAATTCATTGAAAGTCTTTGGGGTGTGCTGGAATAGACTTTACAGAGTGCTCACCTCTTGCATTGTCAATGCAAGATCTTGACCAAAAATTGATGCACCTCTTGATTTATTTCCATCAAGAGGTGCATCAATTTTTGTTCAAGATGATTTTTTTGCAAATTCATGTGCCAAAGTGATTCTTCATGCTCCCTCCCAACCATTCTTTCACAATTTGAGCCTGATGAATCTTGGCTTTGCCATCCTAGAATATGGCCATGATACGTCTTCCTGCATGGTTGTTTAAGAAATGAAAACTACACACTCCATCAATTAGGGTTAGAAGAACTGTTGCCAAACATATAGCATGCTAGAAACATTTGACTTGAAACTACCTAGAAACCACTAGAACACCCTAGCAATCACAAAACAACACTCTAAAAAAACATTCAGATAGTAACCACCAAAAGATAGTCACCAACCAAATAGTAACCACCCACAGAGTTTTCACAAGTAAACAAGACTTACATTTACTTCAAACCTGCGTACCTTTGAAAGGGAACATCATTTGCATCTTGCTCCTGGAGACCTTCTAGGACGTATCGGTAGGCCTCAAAGTAAGCTGTGGTCTCGACCATCAGGAAGGAGTCTGAGGGCTGAACCATGGCCATTCTGGCTCTGCTGTCAGAAGAAAAAGAGAGATGCACCTGTCCGTGCTTTAGCAGCTTAGGGTCCCGATCGGCCACAGTAGCAAACAGGAAGGTTTGGAAGTTGTCCGTGGAGAGACAGACAAGGGATCCGTAAAGAAGACGTTTGGAATTTTCCCATCGGACAAACTATATGGTGAGAGAACAGGATTAGGATTCTGACCAGATACAGAAGACACAGAGTTGTCTCAGACAACAGAAAAGAAACTCGCCATTTTTTGATTACCTGAAGAGGCCGTGGGTCAAACTGCACCTTGTAGGCAATTCCCATTGATGTGCAGAGCGGCAAAACCACTCGGGTGTCATAGTAGACTCTGATGTCATCAAAAATCCTCTTCTTTATTGGTACTCCACCTAGATTATCATCGAGGAGCTTCTTGACGCCCTCTCGCAGCGGCCTCACGAAATCTTCACGCAGAAGTCGGAAGTGCGTGTCTAGATAGATGCCAGCATTAGGAAAGCTTTGAGACATTATGTTGGGTCTCAGGAAAGGCTTCTGGTCTAGGTGGAACTCATCAAAGGTTGGATAGACGCTCATCACCCTGAAGTCTTCCTCTCCAGGTGGGGCATCCTCATCAGCTGCAAGGAACGAGTACTTATCTGACCGCAAGGTGCCTTCCCTTGATTTCTCTTGGAGATGGTTCACCAAACCCTGCACCCTCTCCAAGTCCTCATCGGTACTGTCAAGAATATCCACACCAGAGGCACGCAACTGGTTGACGGTTGGTTTCAAAAGAGCCAACAACATTGAGACAGACTGGACAGAGCTTTGTGGAAACATGTTGAGAACATCTGAGAGAAGGCTGATGATGTTGCTCAAATGTTGGGGATACTGATCCCTTTGAGCCTGCACATACTCTAACATCATTCCAGTCACATGGCGTGGCAGGTTGTTACGGAAAAACGGGGAGTCCTTGACGACACTAGCCAAGTGCAGCACGATCTTGCGGTCAGTTCGAGACTGGAAGGCCTTGCAGAAGACCTGACAGATCAGCTGCACCAAGTCGCTTCTCATCTCATCTTCCTCAAGCAGATTCTTAAGCCCACTGCTAGTTGAAAGGGTGATGGCCACCTCGGACGCTTCTTTCTCCAGTAGACCTTCAAGCATTTTATACCCCAGTTTGCGTACATAAGGTGTGCCGTCTCTCCCACTTCCTCTTCCTCTCCCATGACCCCCTCTACCTCTCATAGCTTCTTCTCTTCCTCTTTGACGTTCTTCACCGTGTGGACCGACTCTAGAACAACTTTTGGACCGACTCTGACTTGTGAATCCAGTCAAGCTTCCACTGGCTTGTTGGTGGTATGTGTTTTCAGAGCGGTTGCTTGAATTCAGAGGATCCGGAAGAGAATAATTGACAACATTTTGATGAATGAACCCAAAACCAGGTCTCCCAAATGCTCGTAAGGCTGCATTTATTGGGCGTCCCCTTATCACAGGGCGGTGGTCACCATTCCCATTTGTATTCCCCTGATGATGTGGCTTGTTTTCTCCTCTTCTCGGTCCTCTGCCCCTTCCGTCTTCACCTCCTCTTGCACCTTGTGCTTGTTCATCCCGCCATCTTTCCCTTTGGCTGTTTGTACTTCCACCAGCTTGTTGGTGACCTCGACTCCTTCCATCTCCTCTCCCACCTCCTCTTCCTCCTCCCTCCCCTCGGCCACCTCCTCTGCCTCGATTAGGAGACCCACTTGCTTGTCTTTGACCAGGTACCGAACCATCTGTTAAAATAAAATTGTGGTGTTTCATTAATGAGGATGTATATTGATTAACAAGTTGAAAGACAGAATGTAACGAAGCAAAAAGACAGATACCTCTTCTTTGAGGGCCAGGGAAGCCTCCTCTTCCTCTTTGTTGTCCTCCTCCTCTTGGATTGAACATTATACAGCTGTTAATGTCTCTGCAAGGTGATTATACCAATTATGCAGAAAAGAGAAATAATGAAGAAAAGGTTATATAACTATAGACCCCTCCAATACCTTCACTGCAGTTGAAAGCCTGGATCTAATGCAATGACTTCCATATACATTTTACAGTTTTCCCTCAGTCTCTTTGGTACATTTCTTCACTCCAAAAAATGCTGGGTTAAAAACAACCCAAGTTCTAGGTTTGTCCATTTTCAACCCAATGGACAAACCCAGCGATTGGGTTATTTTAACCCAACGGTTGGGTTAAATGTTTGCTCAATCTGCTGGGTAGTTTTATTTAAACTCAACTATTGTTTAAAAATTACTGTATTGTTTGCTTAAAATGAACCCAAAATATGTTAGAAATGAACATTTATTAACAGGTTTAAGAAATGAACATTTATTAGTAAGTTTAATGAATAATTAAAAAATAAACATTTATTAAATTGCTTATTAATAAATGTTCACATTTTAATTACTTTTGTTGTGTCTGATTTTTAATTTCCAACTTATTTTGGGTTGATTTTAAGCCATTACACATTTTTCAGTTTTACTCAAATTAGGGTGATGCAAAAATGAGTACACCCCACAACAGAAACTACTACATCTAGTACTCTGTATGACCTCCATGATTTTTAATGACAGCACCAAGTCTTCTAGGCATGGAATGAACAAGTTGGCGACATTTTGCAACATTTTCCATTCTTCAAGAATGAGCTCTTTTAGAGACTGGATGCTGGATGGAGAGTGATGCTCAACTCGTCTCATCACAATTCCCCATAGGTGTTCAACTGAGTTCAGATCAGGAGCCACCGAGTCACTTTCACCCTGTTCTTCTTCAGAAATCCAACGGTGGCCTTAGATGTGTGTTTAGGATCATTGTCATGTTGGAAAGGTGCACGACGACCAAGGGCACGGAGTGATGGTAGCATCTTCTCTTTCGGTATAGAGCAGTACATCTGTGAATTCATGATGCCATCAATGAAATGCAGCTCCCCGACACCAGCAGCACTCATGCAGCCCCACATAAGGACACTGCCACCACCATGTTTCACTGTAGGCACCATGCATTTTTCTTTGTATTCCTCACCTTTGCGACGCCATACAGTTTTGAAGCCATCAGTTCCAAAAACATTTATCTTGGTCTCATCAGTTCAGAGGATAGAGTCCCAGTAGTCTTCATCTTTGTCAGCATGGGCCCTGGCAAACTCTAGGCGGGCTTTTTTGTGCCTGGGCTTTAGGAGAGGCACCCATGCACGCCATTCCTCTGCAGTGTACGCCGTAATGTTTCACGGGAAATAGTCACCCCAGTTTGGCTTTCTCCTTCTTTAGATCACTGCAGGGAACTTGCATGCAGATTTTCTTCAACCCTTCTCATCAGAAGCTGCTCCTGTCGAGGTGTTAACTTCCGTGGACGACCTGGACGTCTCTGTGAGATCTTTTTTTAAATTTTTGTACCACTTTTGCAGCAGTATTCTGACTGATAAATAAAGCTTTGCTGATCTTCTTGTAGCCTTCACCTTTCTGGTGTAAAGAAATTCTTTTCTTTCTCAGGTCTTGTGACATTTCACTGACAGCATGAAATGGGAAGGGGTTTTAACACCTTTTTATAGTCAGCTGTCTGCTGGACACCTGTGTAATGAATAATTAGACTCACCTGTGGTTGAATTCTTGTTAAATTAGACATTTGTAGTCTAAAATGTAGCTTTGCTCCAGAGACTTTCAGTGGGGTGTACTCATTTTTGCATCACCCTAATTTGAGAAAAACTTTTGTTTATATTATTAAACTTACTTTCATTTTATAAGTTAAACAGGATTTTGGAAAAAAAATTTGTGTTCATTGAGATATTGTTTAAAATGTTACTTTTCAAAGGGGGTGTACTCATTTACTCTGAGCACTGTCATTTTTAAACAATAGTTGGGTTAAATAAAACTACCCAGCAGGTTGGGCAAACATTTAACCCAACCGTTGGTTGAGTGTTGAATCAGCCTTAATATTTGCAAACCAATATGTGCAGTAGTAGTAATATAGCTTTTTAATGCCATGTCAACATCTTCATGACAAAAATACAAGAGTTGCATAAATACAATAAAAATAATAAAACAGCAAAAGTATTTATGGTAAAATCTCACTAAACGAGTGCTTAAGTGAGCTTACAACATAAAAATGTTGTCTACTTCCATTAAAAGTGGGACAGTCCAATAAAATATGTTTAATGGAAAGGGGGGTCTTGCAGAACATGCACAGAGTTGGTTCTTCGCCTTTAAGCAATAAGTGCATTACTTGAAACAGTTTGTACAAACAGCACCATACAATGGGTTAACTTGCTCAGAATCCTTAGTTAATCTCTCAAAAGTAAATATTTATGCCAATGAATGAATATGTATCTGTAGTGTTAAGGGATTTTATAGGACACATGATGTGACGTTGCCCCCTTGTGGTTAGGTGGGGGTAGTGGTAAACCAAGCAAGGGAATAAAGTCATGCTTGGGGAGCACACGTTGGACATGTCTCTCTGTGTTTATTTGTTAAGTTAGAGCCACTTAACTCTACAGTATCAGTGGCATCTGAATGAAAAGTCCTCCTGTCATTGTTCACAAAACAAGATGCTTGTTCATGTTGTCAATATAAGTGCACTCAGTCAGCATTTCCTGATTTAAACTATATGGCATGTACAGTAAGTATAATGTATTTTCATCAGCATTACACATAGCAATTGTACCTAATGTACATAACAAATGTACCTAAGCACTGGCCACTGAGGGAAAACTGTAATGATTATAACAACAACTTCTCTCATTCAAGAAGACACACGCAGACACGTGACTCCACTAAACTCTGAAATCTGCTTGCTTTCGGGAAGCTAGAGCTGATGTCAGAACCTGATCAATTATTGATATTCCACTGTTAACGATCAGTTTAATTTCTCGCTATAGTAGCCTATATATAAACATACTACAGAACCTAATATATATATATATATATATATATATATATATAATAACATGCTTTTATAAATATATATATATATATATATATATATTTTCAAACGGTTTATTATGTTACAATATGTTGTAAAATGACTATTACTCGCTTCCCTTCGTAAAATTACATTTAAAATTAAATGACTGCGTACTAGCCTACCACCGGAAATAAGGCTAACAAAAACAAAACATGCTAAAAACTGTTTTCTTTGAGACGGCAGCAAATGACACGTATAAAATACAAATAATACTGTAAACAAAGCGATTCTTAGTTAAGATGATCTTAAGCACTCACCTGGTTATGATGTTTTCATATCAGTGTGTCTTTCATGTCGTCAGTGCATATAAATACCGGTCTAGTTTCGTTTCTCTTAGCTGAGCTGAGGGCGGATCAGACCAGCCGCTTTCAGTGAGTCAGAACCGAAAGTGATGAACGGAAAACAAAAGTCCGTTGCCGTAGTGAGAGTAACTATAAGGTTTTGAGAAATAAATTAATAACGAGAACACACTGACATATACTGTTAATGCGCGCGCGCACACACACACACAGACATATGTGGCATTTGGTCATATCAGTAAGTCATTTGACTACAAAATTCAAATTAAAGTGAATAGGAAAGTATTATAATAGTTCACCCGGTAACCAAACAGTTGATGGACCCCATTGACTTCCATAGTATATATATTTTTTCTTCTCCATACTATGGGAGTCAAACTGTTTGGTTACCCATATTCTTCAAAAAAAAATCTTCTTTTGTGTTCAGCAGAAGAAAGAAACTCCAGGTATGGAACAATAAATGACATGATTTTCATTTTTTTTTTGGGTGAACTGTCCCTTTAAATCCTACCAGAGGCCATTTCACAAAACTAAAACCTATTCGGAGAAAATGTTGTGGCTTGAATGCAAAGCACTGAGATGCAGAGCAAAAAACATCCCAAGCTACAGTGCTACAGAGGCCAAATACAGGTAAATCATTGGAGAACCAGAAGCAAAGCCTGCTAATTGCTGTTCAACAACACACATCTAATGTGGCAGAGCAAATAAATAAAAAATACCCACTTGAAATGTGCAAAAACTCATGCAAATATGACCTGCTGTAATAAATGAGCGACAGGGGAGATACTAGCTTTAATAAATGTATGCATATATGGAGGTACAGCAAGACTTGTCCTGTTTTTTACTGAGGAAACTACTGTCAACATTCACAATTCTACACAGATAAATTATTTATAAAATAAAGTGTTAGGGTTAAAACTATTATAAATAATGGTATTCTAAATATCAAAATATAATATCCAATTATGGTATATATTATGCATCTTTACTGTGAAGAACATTTGAGCTTCATTAATTTCTTGTGGTACAAAGGAGAGCTTCTCTCCACATTATCTTCAAGGTCAGCTGATAAAGAGGATCTTCTGCCTCGGACACTGATTCATTGTTTCATGTAGGCTCTCTGACATCTGTTTGATTCCACCTCTCTGAGATCACATCCTCTTGCTCTGCAGGGATAATTTGGCTTATTCAAAGGGAAATTAATCTTATTTTTGATGCTCATTAGCTGTTGGTTAATTCTGCATATATTCTCTATCCTGACAAATGCGCGGACAAACAGAAGCACAGGTTTTCGGTTGTAGAGTTTTATTGGAAGGGTTTGGGAAGTTGCGTTTGGAAGTAGGATGATAATAAAACGATGAAGAGGCTGATGTTCCATTGAAGTTTTGCTTCTTATACATCAGTCACGACTTCACCTTCTTCTGAACCTGGAAAGATGCATAAAGGACTTTAGACAAGATATGCAGAAATAATGCTTTTTTCCACCCATATATAAATTAAAATATTCAAATCTAGTCTCATTTAATACAAGGTCATAAAAACTGCTTGCATAATAACTGTAAAATTACTTAAATGTTTAAAATAGTTTCAGAGTGTGTGTGTGTGTGTGTGTGTGTGTGTGTGTGTGTGTGTGTGTGTGTGTGTGTGTGTGTATATATATATATATATATATATATATATATATATATATATATATGAATATTTTAATATTTTGTATTAGATTTTATTTTTATTTTTTTATTTTTAACTTTAGTTACATTATTAGACATTTCATTATGTGCTTTTGTCATTTTATTAGGTTTATTTATTTATCTAAAACTAAAACTACTAAAAACATTTTTGTTAATTTAAATACAGCTGAAAAAAAAATCAAATGTAAATAAGTAAAAAAAATAAAATAAATAAAAAAAATCAGAAATGTTGCCTTGGCAATAAACTGAAATAAAAATGAATTAAACCTAAACAGCAATACAAAATAACTAATACTAACTAATAACTAATACTATTTGTTACTAATACTAATAAAATGACAAAAGCAAAAAAATGTAACTAAAATTAAAACTAAAAATATAAAAATGAACTCTGAATACAAAATATTGGGAAAATAAATATATTAAATTTTAATTAATTTTTTTTTTCACCCTTTTTTTGACATACTGATTTGCTTTATGTTGTCCACTATCTTATTCCAAGGGTGTGTTTTACATTTCTTGAGTTTATTTTATTTTAGAGGGCATTTGTATGTTATTTCACATCCTTTTTTATTATTTTACATGAAAAGGTGTGAAATGCATTTCATTTATTTATTCATGCTTACATGTTGTACTTTTATATATTTATTGCAATATTCCATAAAGTATTTAATCATGTCAAATTCCTACCAAAGCACTGTATTTTTTTTTTTATTTATGAAAAAGTTTGTTGCGATTAACAATCTACTGTTAAATGAAACACTAAAACCATATATTTTTTGGTTTCCAGACACATGAAAAATGAATGTGTTTTAGGGTAATAATAAATCTCACTTGGCCTTTGACTTGAAGCGTCCTCCCTTCTTGTTTGGAAGGCCGAGTCTCTTCCTGTCCTCGAAGGACGGCCTGAACAGAGTAAATCACTGTTAGACTCGGAGAAAAGAATGCAAAACCTTGAAACCTTTATCACCACATGTAAAATGCCACACACCCGGCTCTGTACTGCTTCAAGGTTTTCTTGCTGGTGTTCGTTAGCTCCTTGTCAAACACTGTCTTCTTCCTAGATTTGTTTTCTTTTGGAGCTGGAAGAATAAGGTTTAAACCAACAGTCAGAGTCTGAACACAGTTTAAAGCAGTTTTCAGAACGTCGGTCATGCTGGAGGTTGACGGGTGTTTGTTTGCGAACCTTTCTGAACGGGTTCGTCTTCTGGAATGGCTCTGGCTCTCTTCTGCTTGCGATCGCGTTTAGCTGCTCGTTCGGCGTACATCTGAGACTTCAGAACCTCGAACTGAGCTCTCTCCTCAGCCTGGTGTACACACACATTCGGCACTTCAAAACTAAAGCAAGTGGCACATCTGATGCATCATACAGTGCTCAACATCATGAATTCATTACCAAGAGCAAATCTGATTTCAGATGGTACAAAGGCATGTTATTTGCTGTACCGTTTAATTCAACTAAAGACCGCTGAATGACAGATGAAATTATCTCACCGTTAACTCTTTTCTCTTGCCCTGTTTCAGGAACTGTGCACGTTTTTTCTTTCCTCTCAGAGCCAAATCATAATCCTGTAGCGCCTTCGTCACTTTAACAAAGATCAAGATAATTTAAGCACAGGATGAGACAATAATGGAAAGACAACCGATTATTGAAAATGTAACGCACATCTGAGGTCATGATATGATATGAGTGGTTTCAATTTTCACATTGCTTAGTCTGGTGTCGGTAAGATTATGTTTTTTAAACCAAGTTAATACTAAAAGGTGTGAAATGCATTTCATTTATTTATTCATGCTTACATGTTGTATTTTTATATACTCATTGCAATATTCCATGAAGTATTTAATCATGTCAAATCTAAAGTTAATACTTTTACTCATCAAGAATTTCTGAAGGATCATGTGACACTGAAGACTGGAGTAATGATGCTGAAAATTCATTGTACTATATATTCACATAGAAAACAATAATATAATAATATTTCACAACTTTTACTGTATTTTAGACCAAATAAATGCAGCCTTGGTGAGCAGAAGATACAAAATCTTACCAACCCACCCAAAACCTCTGAACAGAAGTGCATTTGTTTTTTTCGTTTTTGACTTTTTCATGAAAGACCATGGATTCATCGGGACTCACTGCGATCTTTCTTCCTCTCCTGGTGCGTCTGGAACCACGTCCTGGGTGCCGGTTTCTCGTCTGCACTCTGTGTTAACCTCTTCTGAGCTGAACTGATCTGGACTCCAAGAGAAGGATGGAAAACACACACTGTTTAATACAGGAGTTAAAGTGTGTTTACTCAGACGACTGATTGTTCGAACCAAACTTGAGCAGACCTGCGCTTCTGAATGGGCCATTTCCTTTTCCTCCCTCTCCAAGCGTAACACTGCGTACACGTCCTTCTCCAACTTCTCAATCAGATCACGAAACTTCAGAATGACCTCTGAGAGATGTCCATAAACACACACTTCATTCAAAAGTGCTTTAAAACAATGAATTTACATGAGCTTTCCATTAGATTGAGATATATTGACATTTAAAAAAAAAAAAAAAAATAATAATTATATAGAACTAAAATAATACTAAAGCAAACTAAAATTAAGTTATAATAAATATAAAAATATTTATTAAATATTTATAATATTTATATATTATTAATAAATAGAATATTTTATTATAATAATAAAAATAAATAAAGCTGAAATAACAAAATATAATTATTAGATGAAAAACCTCAAATTAGAAATTTTTGCCTTGACAAAAATAAAATACATTTAGTTTGAAATACTAAAATTACTAAATCTAACCCTGAAATAAATTTAAAAAAAATAAATAAAAAGACAAAAGCACATAATGACTAAAACAAAGAAACCATAAGAAACCATTTAAAAAGAAAAAGCTGAAATATAATAATGAATTTACGTGAGATTTCCAGTAGTTTGTGATATTGGAAAAGGATTTATAATAATTTTGATTCCGTCCGATGTGCAATGAATCGTTTAGACAGATTCATAAATAAAAAAAACGAGAGATTTGTTCATAAATTGGGAGCATATTTTCCTCAACACAAGATGAAGCCAGATAAAGTCTGTACCTTGAGGAATGACGCGAGCTTTGACAGGCGTTTTGGCCTTTTTAACGATCTCCTTCAGCATCTTCCTCTCAGTCTCGCCCACGAGAGACACAGAGCGGCCCACTTTCCCCGCGCGAGCCGTGCGTCCGACCCTGTGCACGTAATGCTTCACCGTGTTGGGCATGGTGAAGTTTATCACCTGCAAACACAAATACATTCAGAGATTCTGGCTTTTGATGCTCGTGGCATCACTAATATTGACGAGAACTCACAGTTTTCACTCCCTCTATATCCAGACCTCTGGCAGCGACATCTGTGGCCACCAAAATATCAATCTGTTCATCCTTAAAACGCCTGAAACACAGAAATGACTTTACATATAAATGTTTAAAGGCAAATATTTGTGTTTTTAATCACACGAAACTATTCGCGGCACCTCAGACTCTCCAATCTCTGCGTCTGCGACAGGTTTCCGTGAAGCTCGCCGACCTTTAACCCCATCAAACCCAGCAGAATGTGCATGCGATGAGCCTGCTTCTTAGTCTGAGTGAAGAGCATCACGTGATCCTGAAATGTTCTGGTGAGGAGAGCTGTGGACAGAGTTTGTTACTATGTTTAAAGGGGTCATGTGATGCTTTTTCATGTTTTCCTTTAATCTAACTCTCTTTTTGTGCATGAATACGATCTGCAAAGTTTCAAAGCTCATAGTCTCAATCGAAGTCCAGAAATTACTTCTTTAAACGTCCATGTTACAATGTGTCATATTAGCATAAATCTAATGCCGAACTCTACTAGAAGAAAATGTGAATTTTAGTCAAGTGCCTTGTGTGGTTCACGTGAGACGTGCACTTGAAATCAGTCACTTATAAGGATGAAATTCAGTCAGGACTACCAAGACCACTCACTAGGGCACCTTACCTGCAACAATCGCCTCTCTGTCTCCTTCTTTGTTGGGTCTGATCCTCACAAACTCCTGTCTCAGATACGGAGCCACATCTGTATTACTGTTCACAAAGATCCTCACCGGCTGCTTGAGCGACACCGACGCCAAATCCTTCACCTGTAATGAAATATTAAAAATGCACCAATATAGACATGTTGTACTAACAGTTATAACCAGAAGTAGTGTTATATATGGCACACAACCCATGTGATAGCTAATATAATATCTATCTATCTATCCTGGATACCTAAAGCATCCTTACAAAACACATGATTGACAGTGACATAAAGTTGCAGTAAAGCTGAAGGTCGGCAGCATCACCTCCTCACTCATGGTGGCCGAGAACAGCATGGTCTGTCTCTGATAGGAGCACATCCTGATGATCTCCTTCATCTGCTCCTCAAAGTACTCGTCCAACATCCTGTGGCAAAGACATGTCTAAACAACCAGACAAACTTTACAGTCACAGTTTTAGTTCGAGAAGTTTCCCTCTCACCTGTCGGCCTCGTCTAAGATGAGGATCTCGATCTGACTGAGCTCAAACGACGGTGTGTTGTGCAAGTGATCGATCAGTCGTCCCGGTGTGGCGATCAGGATGTCTGGCCCTGCCCTCAGCGCCGCCTCCTGAGACTTCAGGTCCAGCCCACCTGACAGAGAGCCACAAAACATGTCACAATACTTCCTGCCTTCATTTCCAACAGTATATCCACCGCTTCATTCTATTTCAAACCTTACAGATCGTATTTTAATGAAATGACAAAGAAAAGCATGAGAACGAGAGAATTAAAGCAAAAGAGTCATTCTTAACCAGTGCTGTTATTGTTAACTAAACCTAAAACAACTAAAAAAATAAGTGTAAATAAAATAAAATTATTAGATGAAAAACTAATTAGAAATGTTGCCTTGGCAAATAATATTTAGGCTAAATTTAAATTTAAGTACCAAATTCTTTCAAACTAAAACTGAAATAAATTAAGAACATACAGAAATACATAAACTAATGAAAATCACAAAAGCACAAAATTACTAAAACTAATATAAACTAAAATTACAAAATTACTAAAAAATACAGCTGAAATTATGTAAATAATAAATAATAATTAGACAAAAACCTAACTTAAAAATTAAAGATGTTTCCTGGCAACTTACTGAAACAAAATAAGTTCAAAAAGTACTAAAACAAAAACTGAAATAAAAAACAAAGACAAATATTATATATATATATATATATATATATATATATATATATATATATATATATATATATATAAAATATTTAAAATAAATACACATAAAATTCCTAATAAAACTAAAATTAAAAAGAAAAGTTAAAATATAAAAAGCTACTTCAAAGTGTGAATAAATACTATAATAGTGAATAAATAATACTACAGTAACACATCTCTCACCGACTGCCAGGCATGTGCTGATGCTGGTGAACTGCGCCAGCTCACGAGCCACGGTGTGCACCTGGATGCCCAGCTCTCTGGTCGGCACCAGAACCAGCACACGCGTCACCTGCGTCTCTCTCGGCTTGTAGATCAGACGCTCCAGGACCGGCAACATGAAGGCCGCCGTCTTACCTGCGACACACAACAGATGCCACACAGAGAGTCATCTAAACGTGTCAAAGAAACATTCAGTTTCTTATCTCACTGATTAAAACAAAGTAATAATCATATTCACTCATTCTTTCTGGTCAGATCAGAAGTGTAAGTCTTACCAGTGCCAGTGGCGGCACATGCACAAATGTCTTTTCCCAGAAGCCCCACGGGGACGCAGGCTTTCTGAATAGGAGTGGGCTGCTTAAAACCCATAGTAGTAATGGCCTGAACAAACATGAGAAAAACAGTGTGAGATGGAAGCATTATACATCCTCTTCCGAAGGCCCGTGTTAAATCACATGCTACAATGTTTAACGCGCAGTTTTATTTTGATGTTTCTTGACTCTTTACATTGAGGAATAACTAATAACTGACCATTACCATTATAAAAATATAATGTAAAAGGGGTCATTTATTCTGATTACACCACACGCACATTAAAAAAATGTTGTTGTTTGAGCTAATTTACAACATCATTTTGCAGCCTAAACCAACATTACTAGGTCAAAAATGTCTGTAACGACTGAGAAGCACTCAAAAATTGTCACTAATATTACTATTTTACTAATATATAGTAGTATAAAAGCACATATATGAATATACATAATTTGTTAAATAATCAACATACACTAGGATTCAAAAGCTTGGTATTTTTTAATGTCTCTTCTGTTCACCAAGACTGCATTTACTTGATCATAAAATACAGTAAAAAATAGTGAAATATTATTCCAATTTAAAACAGCTGTTTTCTATGTGAATATATGTTAAAGTGTAATTTATTCCTGTGATCAAAGCTGGATTTTCAGCACCATTACTCCAGTCTTCAGTGTCACATGATGCTTCAGAAATCATTCTAATATGATGATTTGATGCTCAAGAAACATTTATGATTATTATTAATGTTGAAATCAGTTGTGCTGCTTCATTTTTGTGAAAATCTTTTGTAGCATTATAAACGTCTTTATGGTCACAATTTATCAATTGATCAACTTCTTTTCTTCTTACTGACCCCAAACGTTTGAACAGTAGTGTACTGAACGACTAAAATGATGGTTACTTTGAGAAAATAAAACAGTTATTTAATAGAAAAGACATAAACATGATGCAAAGAACATAAAATGGTATTAAGTTTTATCTATATCAGCAAGTCCTGTGCTGATATATGCTGATGTCAGTCTCACCTTCAGTAAAGGTCTGGACAGATTCATATCCTGGAAGGTGAGACTCTCATCATACTGGGAAGCGTCTTCAAAAAATGCCTCGGGCTAGAAGAGAGCGCAGGATTAAAACACTGAAAATGCCTTCATAACATCATAATCAGATATGTAATATAATATGAGAACCAAGCAGCAGCTCAAGAAAACTGATTCATACTCACAATTTCTGTTGTTTTTCTCTTGCCCTTCTTCTGTTTTTCTCTCAAAGTGTCTGGAAGAAAAGAAACAGAAGGAAATATATTAAATCTGTTAATAAAGGGCATTTTGATTGGCGTCGTCCTTCCACATACCTGCTTTTTTGAGCACCTCTTCATCACCTGATGAGAACTCATCTTCCTCCACCTCATCATCATCATCATCATCATCATCTCCAGCGGATTCTTCATTGTTGTCATTTTCATCATCATTCTCTTCCTCATCATCATCGTCATCTTCGTTTTCTGGCTTAGATGCTGGAGCTTCTGTTTTCTTGCTTTTTTGAGTTTTCTCCTGCAGACACATAAATATGACACAAACAACTATTTTAAATCTCTTTAAATTGAAATGATTTCCAAACACAAATCTTTAACAAATACTAAAACTCCTAAAACAATGCACACTTAATATTACTGAATATTGAATGTTTAAAGGGGACATCGGATGGATTTTTTTGTATTTAGTTAGGTTTCTGGTGTGTCTGCCAGCTCAGAAAAGCTGAAAAGAAAACATGTTGTCTGAGTCTAAAACTGTGACATCCAGCGAGCTGTTTCAATTTGCAGCTAGTTTCTATATATTTGTTTACTGTTAGTTGTAATGAGTGCTTTTGTGTAATTTGCTGTGTATGTTGTTGATAATGCAAAGGGAGAGAGTGAGTTTATGGATAAGACTTTAATGCGCACTTCTGACAGAGATTTTCTAGAGTGAAAACAGACGCTTTGGACCCTATTTTAACGATCTAAGCACATGGTCTGACAGTTTCAGTGCGTGAGATTGTCCTGTTTTGTTGTTGTTGGTATGCTGGAGAATGAGCTCTTAAAGCTCCGCCCTCTTCTGGAAAGGGGGCCGGGAGCAGCAGTTAATTTGCATTTAAAGGGACACACAAAAATCATTTATTATCAAGCTATAATAAATGATCTGTGGGGTATTTTGAGCTGAAACTTCACAGACACATTCTGGGGACACCAGAGACTTATATTACATCTTGTAATCCCCTTTAAGATGAAAAATGACGCTATTGTCTTCTGTAAATAAGCTTTACAGCAGAATATGCATTTGAAGTTTATTCTTTTATTTGCAATTTTATTAGTCTGAAGCTGCTTTTTATATAAAGGTGACTTGACTCAACATTGTCTTACCTCAATTTTGCGCTTTTTCCGCACTTTCTCGATCTTTTCGTCCAGGGTCGTGGGCGCTTTCTGGAAAAAGCAAAAGAAGAGATGAAGATTCAACCTGAGCAACATGCATCAATCCGTCAGCTGAGTAATTAAAAGCATTCTCACCCTCTTCTTCAGCTGCGCCATCACGTCGTCCATCGCCCAGTCACCACTGTACAATCCGTCTCGCTCTCCAAACTCAAAATCAGCACTGAAGTCTCCAGTGCCGCGGCTCTTCAGAGCACGCTTCTCTTTACTCAACACGATGGGCTGATCCTGACCAAACACAGACATGATCTCAGGTGATTCCATGCTATAGTGATGCTGTCAGATGGTAATACTTTGAAATATATCATGGTGAGGAAATTACACGATTAATCGTTAAAAGATTGCGATCTCAATTCAAACACCCACGCGATCTTATTCCTAAATGATTCAGCTCTGTCTATCAAACCTTTAAAAAGTACAATCACAGCAAACATTCAGATCTGCGTTCTGAGCCAGAGAGAGCCGTTGTCATGTATAAATATGAAACAACTTCAAACACTTCATTATTTCTGGGTTACGATAATTCAAATGATCACAGAAGTACTCGGATGAAAGTTCGGATATAAACACTGATGAATAAAGATTGTGCAATTACATTGTTACACCAGTAGGTGGCGACAAGTGACTTAAAAATAAAAGTATGTCATTAAATCATTCAAAATCTCTGGATCATCCAGTAATGAAACAAGTGAAATCTCTATAAGTGAGTCACTGAATCATTCATTCAATTCTTTAAATAGACTGCAGTAAACATTTTGTCAGAACCTCTAGTAAATTACGTTATTTTTTTTAGCTGTCTGCTCAGAATTGAGCAACAAACAAATAAAATCGACATCCTCAATTTATTTAATCATGCAGCCAAGGTACTTCCAAGAATACCATGGTACATGTATAACAAACATACTATAGTAATACCACTGTATGGTTCATATCCAAAATACCATTTAGTTATTTTACAGTGCTATTTTATTATCACTGAGATACTACTATTGTTTATTATTTTTATTTTATTATTTAGTTATTATTATGAATTCATTTTGATTTTGAAATTTTGTTTTCAGAAAACAGAAACAAGTTTTCATGTCTATATAGTCTTTATTTATATTTCAGCTGTAGTTTTAATGTAGCACATCAAGTTAAACTAAATGAAAATGAGAAATGATTCCTCGACAAGCTAAAATAAAATTAGTTTATGTTTTTTAAATTTTATTTTAGTTAACATTTACTTTATTTCAAGTAACGGAAATGTTTTATGGCTATAATAACAACTATACTAATAATAATATTAATTAATTATAATAACTATAATTCTGGAATTCAATGGAATTACCAAGGTAGAGTCAAAAACTCATCTTTACACCATGGAAGAATGTACATCAAGCATGTATAACAATGTGGTGATGGCATGATATTTGTCAAAAACGTAGTACTGCCATGGTACATGCCCAAACATAGTATGTATACAAAACCAATTTTATTATGTCCCCCAAAACACTGTACTACCATGGTACATACTCAAAAACACATGATGCACACCACAAAACATGGTATTACCACAGTATGAGGCTCAAAACATGGCAAATCCTCAGATAAATTATTGTTACCATGATACATGCCACAGAACATTGTATTCTTCCCTAAAACACAGTATGTTACCAAGACGCACATCCCAAAACATGGTAATATCATGGTATAGGCCCAAGAAAATACGGTGATTCTTCGGATACATCTGAAGTGTAAACTGAACTTACTGCTTCATCGTCCGACGCTGAATCCAGCTCCTCTGGCACTTCATCATCATCACCAATAGTTCTGATCAGATCCATATCTGAAAACATCTTTGTGCTGCAGTCACAAAATAAACTTCACAGACTGATTACTGATACAGATGATTAATAACTATATATATAAATATAACGTATAGCTTTACTTATACATGTATCTACATAAATGAGACCTGGACATCTAGTCTCACAAATAATAAACGAATAATTGTGTCTATTTGACACACTAACAGCGCTGCATGTTCATATACACACACGTGTGTCGCTGAAGCAGCGGATCTGCGTCACTCGCACACGGTTCTTAATTCAGTTCAGAACCTACACTGACACCTACAGGCGCGGAGGACGAGACTATTGGTAAACACTCCACCTCTACCACTTAAGCATTGTGAAATAGAACATTTAAATAAAAAATGATGAAATTAGTTGAGACTGCAAAGGAAAAACAAACAGTCTCTGAGCACAAAACACGACTTTAAACATCGGTTTACTTTCAGGAAACCCATTTTGATATGGTTGCCAGGTTTTATATTACAGCCTGACAGAACACATGCATCTTATTAAACTAATGCTTTAAATCATGTAGTGGACATGACAGGCTCTGTTTCAATGAATTCATTGAATACTGTAATAAGAAATTTCTTGAAAAGACTTTCACTTAGTGAAATGTATCGTAAAAATAATACATCATACTAACAAATAAAAAACTGAAGTTCTCTGCAAATGTGTAAATATATTTACCAATATAGTTTTTCCAACTTTAACAGTTCTATTAATATTAAACACTACGGAAGAGGATTAGGGCCAAGCAATAATAAAAAAATAAAACAATCAACATTAAAATCAATGACAGATTAAACTCAAATTTTGAAATAAAATGTTAACTAGTTAAATATGGAGTCTTCATTTAAAGAAACTCGAACATTTTTTGATCCTTTTCTCAAAACATAAGTTTTCCCCCAAAACACAACTTTATTCTTAACATTTAGTTTATTTGACATTCTGACTCTCTAAATTTAAGTTCTTAAAACACCTTAGTCAACATTTTATTTCAACTTTCTAAATTTTGTTTTTCCCTAAACAAAGAATTAATTCTCAAAATTTTAACTTTCCTCTAAATTTAACAAGTTCAAAACTATCACATATTTTGACTTTCCTTGAAATTTTTAATCTCACATTATAATGACTTTAATCTAGAGATGGATTATTTTATTACTAGGCCCTAATCCTCTTCCTTAAAACGGCACAATAAAAAAAAAAAAAAAAAAAAAAAAAAAAAAGTCTCAAAATATTAACTATTTGCATCACCCAAACATGCCATTGCATCATATGAATTAAACATTGAGAACATGCTATTTATGCTTAAGTTAAGAAATGCATTGAGTTTGCGTTATGAATTTCTATAACATGTTTTTAGGCCATTTAATTGCATCTAGTAGTAAAAATCAGCTCAGGATATTGTTTATTGGACATTTAATAGGCATAATTTGAGAAAAACACAAGTCATATTAAAACATAATTGTCAAATTAGACACTTTATTTAAAAAAAAAAAAAAAAAAAGAATACAAAAATCAACAAACTATACAAGAACTTGCAGCCAAACTTTCCTGTACAAGGAAAAGACTGATCTCAAACACTTTAGTCCAGTGAGGTTTACGGTCTGGGAGGACGCATGCCTGGAGGAGGAGGACCTGGTGGAAGTGCAGAAAATAAGTTAAAAATGAAACCTGCATTTCACTCAGATCAACGTGAAGCTACTGAACAGGCTTTACCTCTCATTCCAGGGGGTGGCGGCCTCATGCCAGGGGGAGGCATTCCCATCGGAGCGCCGCGGCCAGGTGGCATTCCCATCGGTGGTCCCATGGGCGGCCGCATGCCTGGAGGAGGTCCCATCATACCTGCGGCAGAGGAGAGACACGAGCACAAGGATGAACGTTAACCATGACACAACAAGATGCGTGTTTGTTATACAGCCATGTGACTCTGAGCTCAGTGTAATCCTGCTTTCTACATAAGCGGACTCGTCATCGGCCTCAGAAAACATTGATGTCATCACAGCTGGCGAATCAGCACAGCTATCAGAAAGACACCAACACAGAGCCAGTCTTACCTGGAGGTGGCGCTCCTCTGCCCATCGGTGGAGGCGGTCCGGCCCGACCCGGGGGGTACTGTGTGGGGGCTCCGGCTATACTGGCTCCTGCAGCGGCTGCTGCGACCGTGCCTCTGCCCTGAGGGGTCATGACCTGAGAGACACGCGATGGGTTAGAAAGAGAAGGGCAGTTGTTTCCATGCAAATGACACTAGAGCAAAGTGTTTACATGCGCTTTATTTGTATGAGTGTAGGTTACTGGGGTCTTAGAGTGGCTCCTTTCACAGTTCTGCTCCACAAACTTATTTACATTACAAACTGCATCTCAGCATATGCTGTGAGTTTGGGTTGCTTTTTAAAATGTTCATCTGGAAACAACAGTTTATAAAACACAGGAGAAAATGTTTCTAAATATGCTAACTGTTCATCACGATTTCAAAATAAAAGTTTAAACTGTCATGTTTTGATTTCCACATTCTTGTTGAAGAAATTACACTGACTGTAGCATTTCTATCATAAAGTGACCAAATTGTGAACATTTGAACTAAATGTCGTTTAGATCAATAGGATGTGATCTGCTGTAAAGTGGGACAACCTCACCAGGCCGATGGCGCCCTCTGCAAGCATTTGTTATAGTAGTTGATTGTATTCTATTATGTATATTAGTGTCGTTCTATAAAACCATGATTACTTGCTTTTAAAACTTTATTTAAACCAAAAATTGTTATATGTATTTTAAGTCACTTTAAAGACTTCTAGTTCTAATTACTTGATTAATCGTCAAAATAATTGATTACTCTTACCAAAAATAATCATTTGTAACAACCCTAATATTATAATTACGATTGTATTATTAATAATAAAATAAACCAGGGCGTCACAAATGAAGCAGACATAATATTTGGGGGTTAAAAAAAAAAAGTTACAATCAAATGCCTGTGGCATTTTTCCATGGATTAAGATTTGTTAAATATAAATAAGATGTTTATTAGCAATCCGTGTATAATACAAACAACTTATAACTTGAAAATTTTTAGTAAAGGGGAAAAAAAAAAAAGTTAATTTAATGTAGCACGAACTGTTGAATAGTCATCTTCAAAATGAGAAACAATGGTGCACAATTGCCAACAAAAATCGCACCAATAAATAAATAAGATGAAATTAAATATTCATTGAATGTTATATACAAGTACAATGATACAAACAAGGTGTGAAATACATTTAAAATCATGTAAAAAAAAAACAAACATACAAAATACCCCTTAAAATAAAAACTCAAAATATAAAACACTTAAATAGCGAACAATGCAAATCATGAATAATTGAATGAGTTACTAAAAATTGTTACCTGCTGCGATGGGCCACCGACTCCCCTCACGGGTCCGGCGAGTCCAGCGGGAGCCTGTGCCATCGGTGCCCCTGCGGGAACGCCTCGACCTGCAGCCCTGCCGACACCTGGACCTCCAGCCACTCCGGCCAACGGCACACGGGCGATGCCAGTCTGTCACAGGACACAAAACCACGTCACTCTCTGCACTAAGAACAACAAGCCATTCAAATGACTCAAAACACACTCACATCTTTAGGAGGAGGTCCTTCTACGGTCATAGAAACTAGATTCTCTCCTCGGAGCAAAACCAGACCCAACACCCTCTTCTCCTCTCGCTCCGGCTGCTTGGAGTTCTTGGGCCTGCGAAAAACACGGATTGATGAATATCGATATGCTGAATGTTGATAAAGGACAGGGTGAAAGTTTCACAAGGACTCACTTGATCTTTCTGAACTCGTCACAGTCGCACAGGATCAGGTTCATGTGTTTGTCGAATGCTTTGAACGTGCCGATGAAGATTCGCCCGTCCTGCAGGATGCAGCGCATACGAAAGTCGATGTGCTGCAACATCTTACTGCTCTTACCGACCGTCTGAAAGACAAGAGACAAGAGTTAGAGATACTTCAGCCACTGTAAGCCAGCAGATAGTCTTTAACGGCAAATACTGCCAACAAATAATATCTGGACTTGTGCAGCTTAGTCAATTATTAAAGAAACAAGTTATCAATACTTTAGTAAAGTCTTGCGTTTTGAAGACTGATTAGAAACTGAGAAATACAATTGTAGACTTAAGGCGAATGCCGAAAGCACTGAAGTCTATTTATATATTAAAAAAATAATAATAATAAAAAAGTTATTGGAGACAGAAAGAATCAGTTTGATCAAAATAAAAGTCCTCTTCCGGTTAGCGCTGCACAACTCGCTGGAGCAGAGGACATGAAAACGTAAACAATACACTTATACAGCTAAAGAACTGGTGAAAAACATTTCATTATACTGCATTAAAATCTATATAATAATGAACGATTAAGTAGTTTAAATAGAAGCCTTTAAGCTAGAGTTTGGCTACAAGAGCAAACAAACGACGGTCACCATTAGCGCTCATTTATTCACTTGACTCGACTTTTAGAGAATTATTTCTGTATTTTGTTTTACAAACATTTCAGGAACAAACTACACTTTTTAATACGCTTTAAAATCCCGCACTTAATGTTTTGGGTACTTTTTTCTTAAAACATAGTAAGCTGTTGTGCTCTACGTATCACCGACGTAATGATAACGCAGGCATTTTAAATTAAAAAACGTAACTAACCGCCAGAAATATTAAGATAATCGATTAACCACACACTAATAAGATAAACAATGAAGTCTTACCATGATTGCTGTTCGGATGGCTCCGATTAATATCGGATTCTGCCAAACAAGTTTTAAAAATTGACCCGCGAACCGCCGCTGAGTCCTTTAATGGAGGCAAAGCGGAAAAGAGTGCGACACACAAAGAGTCCGACCGGAAACACGATCTCTAACGGTCCGGTTCTGTCACTTTTTTTCACTTCTTTATGTTTGTTATTTTTACGGGGGAAAAAATATCTTCAAAAATTCAGGTTACTTAAGAGTTCTACGTTTTACTTAAAAAATTTAATGTAGTAAGGGTTATTTATTAATTAAATAGTTTAATCTTTCTTCAAAATTAATAAGGACAATTGCCCACAACAGAACACCGAATACTCCTAGTAATAAATTAATCGAACAATCTAATAATAATGGAATTTGCCAGTTACAAACCACATTTTTATATATGTATTATTTTTAAATAATTCTAAATACTGAATAAAATTCCAGTGCTACATTTAATTTACTCCATTCATCAAAAGCATTTCTTTTTTATATTTAGAAATATACTTTGGCAAACTTTGGTATTCTTTAACGTATAGAGTAAATAAGAAGAAAAGAACAATGCCTTTTTAATGTATTTATTTATTTTTTTTCAGCTGAGAATAAATTGGTATCTTTATATTAATCATTCAACTGTACACATTCACTTAAGAAAAATAAATATAATCCAGATCATTAAACCCAGCCTACTCAATGTTAATGTGTTATAGGTCGCAGGCTAATCATTACATGATGTACAGTGTTAAGAAAATAAAGAGGCCTTTACATATTCAGAGCTACAAAACGTTTTAAGACACAAAACACATAACATCATATGTGGGGCGTTTAGCTGGACAGTTTCCATCTTGACCTTTATTTGTCAGTTTATTTTAACCCAAACAATCTGGTATAAAGTAAATAAAGTGCTCAGCAGCAAGACATCCTACTGAAAAGTCTGTAATGATAACAGACGCTGTTTCTAATGACCTGATGGATTCAATTCAATGTACTCATTTACTGTACAAACCCTGTGTAAATGAATCACATTCTGGAAAAGAAATGCATACTATCCTCTCAGAATCTGTGCTACAGTTCAAATCCTGTGTCTAAGTCTGTTATAATCATAAGTTATTCTTTTTACACTGATATTTACAGTCCTGGTTTTGTGTTTTGCATCTGAAGAAGAAGAAAAGTCTTTAAAATAAACAGAATATCCATGAGATTCAGGACTAAATCTTCGGCATAACAACAAATGCTGTCAACCAAAAGCTGTAACATCTCTACAACACAAACACACTTTATTCTTTTCCAAAATAAAGCACATTTTGCACTAATTCCTCCTGCGAAATTAGTGATTTTGGTGAACAACATTTCTTTTAAAGATATAAAAGATTTGATCACACTAAATCGGCTAACATTATAACATTAGTCGTGTGGTTTGTGAATTCATAATTGGTAAGAAAGTGAATATTTTAATAGTGACACATGGAGATGGCATTTTTTGATGTTTTGATGGACTATTGCTGTCTGTGAACCCAAATACATACTCTCACTGCAGGCATTTCCAGGTCAAAGCTCACATCAAAATAAAAATAAATCATATTTTGCATTAAAAAAATGAAGACTAACTTTTGCAACTGTTACAGTAATAAGAATGAGATTTTCCTGCAATACAATAATGTCAATTTTAAGGGGAAAATGTGCTTAAATGTTACGCAAAATAGTGTAAAAAGTCTCATTTTCTTCATGCAATATATTTTCATGATTCTGAGGTGAAATATGACCGGGTTTTGCATTAGCCATAATCACTATGCCAGTGTTTTCACTAATCAAGTGCAAACCTTTTCTTTTTAACTGCTAATCCTAAAAGGATTTATTTATGTATGAAGGTGCAATTCTGCACTGGCAATAAAAACCTTATTAAACTGACTTGCATGTACACACAACAGAAGAGACGCGATCAGACACACACCATGCAAACTCACACTTCAAGTTGTAGAGGAAAAATAAGAGTCTGTTGCATGTGCATTACTAGAGAAGAGTTAGAGGATCACAGTGTGCATAGAGTGAGCCGATGTCTGGCCGCGTTGATCGGTGACTAAGGCAGCATAAATCAGAAGTGGATGGCAAGAAAACGGGAAATGGAAGCCTAAGCCCACAGATTTCCTTCCTACAGAACACGGTTTATCCCTCGTTCCTGGTTTGAAGTAGCAGCAGCGGCAGCTTTTGATATGACGGCGAAAGCTGATGTGTGTTGTCATGGAAATGTGTTAAAAAAGGCGCTGTCGTACGCATGCATCACTCTTGACCGAAGCCTTCGGTTTCCTCAATGGCGAACAGCAGCTTCTCCTTTAACTGCTCGTAGCTTTTATAGGGAGGCAGATCCAGACGGTTAAAGCTGGTGGGGAAAAAAATTCAAATAAACAGTGTAAAAGTTGTGTTTGTATATATTATTATTAACTACAAGAATGCTATATTTTTAGCTTGAAGATTGCATGCTGGTCATTTATGTGCATTGATGCAAACCATCTGAAAATTCTTATTAAATCAGGCCTGCATACTGTACATTATGGTAATTAAAAATGATTTCTGATCTTACCATGTGTGGCTCCTCGGCAGCCAGTTTTCCTTACCCACTTTCTCAATACAAAACTTCTGCGGCCCATTGCTCCCTACAGAAATACAACATACATTCTGATCAATAAACATATATAGCATATACAATATGCAATATAGCATTAATAAACCTACACTAACATTCACCAGGCCTTTGGCGCCCTCTGCAGGCATTTGTTATAATGCATAATATACATGAGTTGATTGTTAATAATACTACTTGCTTTTGATACTTGTTATTATTGCTTCATTATTATTATAAATATGTATTTTAAGTCATTTAAAGGCTATTTACTCGGGTCTATTTTTATTACCACAAAAAATATTATCCGATTACTCAAATAATTACCAAAATAATTGTTAGTGACAGCCCTAGATTAGTTAAATGATAAGTAAAAAAGCACCTGCATTTTTTTGCCTTTTTGTGACTTTCAGTCAAATAAGAGACTATTTTTAGTCGTATTTTGTCATGGAAGATTTCTTAAATATAATGTTTCTTAAAAAAATGTCTCGTCTCGTTTTCGTGAACCTAATATCGTGTATCGTCACACCCCTACTATTAAAGGTGGGTGTTTTAAATATTTTACTTTAATATTAAATAAAATTTAATATTTTATTTCAAGTAATGAAAATGCATTTTTGTTTTTAGATTTAGTTAACAATAATAACCCTGATCAGAATAGAAACATACTACATTACAGTCATTTTAATATATCATCAATAGTTTGGCATGACACTGTCAAACTTTGACCCTTACCCATAAGGTCGGCAAATCCCCCGACAGGAAGTCGGCATGTGCCGGTTACAAACTGCAGCAGTCGCATACGCTTCTCATTGTCGATCTCCTTCACAAACTAAACACAGACAGACAAACAGACGACACAACATCAATATGGCAGCATTTCGACATTTATGATCATTTGGGTTTGATTTAACCAGTGGTCTGATGCTGAAGTGTTATAGTGTGAGACTAACAGCTACTGGTCAGTCTAACCTGCCAAAACCAGACGATCTGTTTGCTGCTGCGAGCGTAGTGTCTGTAGATGGTGTTCCTCTGCCAGTCACCCAGATCAATCTCCTGCATCCCACACAGCATCACCTACAGTTCAGAATATACAAAAGACACTGTATCTACATGTAGAGAAACTATGGCCTTATTTACATGACTTTAAACAAAAACAACCCTCCAGTTAAAAAAAGTAACAAATTCCTAATCTATCATCCTGTACCTATTGACTATCTATGATTCACAACAAAAAGCTATTGAACATTATGAATTGTAGTTTGTACCTCCAGTTCCTTGGCATCAAAGTATTGCAGGTACTGCTGTGGCAAGACCTCATTAAACCCCTCAAGGAACGCCTGAGTCTGTTCCTCAACGCCTCTGGACAACCTCCACTCAGCAACCAACCTGTCACATGTTTGATTTCACAGTCATTCACTGATATAAGGGCTAATATGGGAGTAACTATTTGCTTGTCGAAAAGATTCTTTATAAAATGATGCAATGCATCACGCAATCTGAAATTTGGTTTATTTAGATTATTTTGGTACAATTCATAATCATTTTCAAAATATGCTGAAAAAGAGGGACAATTAATCAGTACTTAGATATTGTTACAGTCCTAGTGTCTAACTTTTGTTATAAATTTTAATATATAACTTTTAATATAGGTATTATATATATATATATATATATATATATATATATATGTGTGTGTGTGTTTGTGTGTGTATATTAGGGTTGCCCTCGACTAGTCGACTAGTAGTCGTTTATCTGAGTGATTAGTCGATTAATTGCATGTTTATATTAATAAACCATATAAATCGTAATAATGAGCCTTAATTGCCTACATAGCCTAATCAGCGCTCAATAACGCATAAAGCTTGCCACAGTGCACCAGCAAAAGTAATGATTATGAATGTCCCTTTAAAAAAACAACTAGGAGACCGGCTGAACATTTTAATAATTACTGATAAACGAGTGTTTTCGGCTGCAGTAATGAAGTTGACGATGCTGACTCGTCATCTCCTATATGCACGTTTCATAACATACTCTGAGAATATTTGTTTTCCATTTCAATCGGTTTATTTAAAAATAGACATTACAAGCTTTCGATAGATGTATTTCTCATGCCTGTGAGGCAAGATCAGACTGAGTTTCATTTTTTTTTTGACACGCTCAAGTACACTGACGGCAGAAAGCAGATCCTGTTTGTTTTCTTTATTTTACAAAAGCACATCCTTTAGTTGTTATTGTGAGTGCACACAAATAAAATGAGTCAGTTTCAAATGATGTATTAGGTTACTCTTGATGTAAGACCAAAAATGACAGGATATTTTAAGTTAAATGCAAGTGATCATGCCGGCGACTCCATGTCATGCAGTAAGCGCACTGATACTTTAGCTTCCACACTCCGCACAAACACTTGAATATGTGCCTAATGATAGCGCACATTTATCTAGGTTAACGTTAGAGCGAGTGGCCATGTAAAGTTGCTACTACTTACATGTTTCATGTGATAAGCCATATTTGAGGTCGATGAATGAACATAATGTAACTACAAAGAATCGCCGTTAACGATCTGTCCCTCAAGGACTACGTTTTTTCTGCGACTAAATGACTAATAAAATTTTGGTCGCCTAAGCCTCTTCTAGTCGACTTAGTTGATTAGGGGCAGCCCTATATACACACACACACATATATATATATATTAACATTCACATTGTCTCAAATTCATCTGTGCACTATGAATAAGATTTTTTACCTGATATACTCCTCTTTATTTTCCTCTGTCACCTGAATGTTTCCTCCATCAGGTTTGAGGTCATGAGTGGTGACTTCTCCCAGAATCTCCTTATCCACAGAGAAAAACATCTCCAAGCCACATTCCTCAATGTTATTATCCCTGTAGAAAAACATCATCATCTCAAATTACATGATTAAAAATAGCACTGTTTTTGTTTCGTAATTAAGACCAGTCACTGGGATTATTAATTTTCTTATAAATCCTATCCCTTATTTTCACAGTTTTAATCCCCAAGCCCTTACTCTTGTTTCTTATTATCTCTGTAACTCATTCAACTCATCTTTTAACTCGTCAACCTCACTCACTTGATCCAGATGAGCGAGTTGTAGAACTCTGGATCGATGGACTCCAGGTCTTTCAGAGCCAAAGGTTTATTCAGGATGCGCTTATAAAAGGGCAAAGAGAAGCCGGTGTCTATGAACTTTCCATGAAAGAGAGCCTATGAGAGAGAGAGAGAGAAAGAGAATGCACAGATAATATTCAGACATTTTAATTGCATTTTAAACTATGACCCACTATCCAGCACAGGCATTAGTTAGGTCATCATCATAGGTCGAGCGTCATACCATAGCAATGAACCGGCCAATGAACTTGAAGTACTTGAGGTGGTCGGGGTTGATGGAGGAGGCGGGATTAATCTGCAAGCAGTAGTTGTCTTTACCGGCATATTCGAACAGACAGTACATGGGGTTCAAGACCTCGTGAGAGAGCAGGAAGAACCATTCCCTATGACAGAAACAACATTATTGTGTGTGCACATACATCAACTCATGTCATCACTTCCTGTAAATTATGTAATATACCTAGCCACGCCTCCATAGTCAAGTCCCTCCTCCCCTGGGAAAATAATCCACAATCTCCTTCTCAGATCTTGCGGATGGCAACTCATAATCTAAACAGATCAATTTACAAATATTTGGCTTCTTTCTACATGCCACATGATGAAACACGTATACCAGAATTAACTGGTCAAGTATGTACAAAAAAACGTCAATCACCTGTTGAAATGAGTCCTCGAAGAGCGTTTTGCGACTGACGTGGATCTTAATATGCTGAGGCATTGCTAGTTGCTTTAGTATTAAACACATAATTTATTACAGTGAAACAACAATAGCATATTTAGAGTGTCAAAGCAACTAAAAAACTGAGAGTTTGTAACTGAAGTCACTCCTACCTGACACCAGAAGCGGAAATAGTGCACTTTGGCTTTAAAGTCTCGTACGTATGTGATCTGAGGGCCGTTCTCACTGCAGGTTCACAAAGACAGAAACAAGACTGTAAAACTACACCAAAACCTGCAATACATCAATAGACAATATTGTTTAAAAACAACTTAAAGCTGCATTTAACTTTTAACTGCATTAAGCCGACTTATGTGGCATACTTCTAATTCGAAGTGATCATATTTGTATCCTAAGACAGGAACAACTTTAATTGTGAACATCTGCAAACACTACGATGGGGAGGTTGTCACAAAAGACCTCTTCACACATATTAAGCTATTAAAAAGGCTCACAGGGAGGATTTTCCTGTACGAGGGTCGATATATGTTGTCGTTTTCCTGTTGTGATCGACAAAATAAGGAATCCCGTCCACTGTAAACCTCATCTCCCAACCCTCCGGCAAAGGCTTCTCATTCAACAACCTGACGAACAAAAACATTTCATTCAAACAATAATGCCTTTTGCCAGCTTATTCTGTGAAGTTTTACATCAAATAATAATATCATATAGAAGGGAGGCAATTTAGCTGTGTTCAGGGTTATTGTCGTTAACTAAAACAACATTTAATTGAAAAAAAAAAAAAAAAAATTATTATTAGATGAAAAACTAAACGAAAATTAAAAAATTGTGCTTTGGCAACTAACTGAAATAGGTTTAAGATGAAGAACTACAATTACTAACGGGAAATAAATAATAAAATCAATAAAAAATAAATTAAAACAAAATAGTAATATAAAAATGACAAAAGCACATAACTAAAATTAAAAACTGAAAATATAAAAATAAAAGCTAATCCAAAATATGAATAAACAATTAAAAATAATACTAAAATAACACTGTCGCACCCTTGTGTGCGAGGATCTTCCCATTGTGTGGATCTTGTAGGATGGTGAACAAAATACATCCTCCTATTACTGTCTGTCCGTTTCTCTGTGAACCAAACAACACACAAACAGAAATTCGAGGGTGACGCTCAAGAAAAGACTGTGTGAGCCACTCTATTATGAGGGTAAAATGTGATTTCCTCTTTCTGCAGCATAAAAAAGAAAGAGTGGTGACTCACCCCATCCTGGTGGCAGAGGACCCAGAGGGTCAAACTCTTTATTAGCTGTAGGCACAAGCTGTTCCTGCTGCTGAAGAGATGAGGAATAAGAACAATAACACCCTCAGCTCAGGTCATAAAGGAAATCCTGATATCCTTTCATTTAAAAGCGTTTGAAAAGAGTCAACCTTTACATATATACTCACTCCGTAGATGAATCTCTGGTTGAAGCGGTGCATGGCTCCCTGCAGCTGACTGCGCTGGTTCTGCCACTCTTCATAGTTCCGGACCGACTCTAGTGTGGGTCTTTGCCATGTGGTGGTTCGGATTATATGATCCACATAGTAAACACGGCCCATCGGGTCCAAGCGACGCTCCCAACTACCGCACAAACACACAAAATTCTCTAAAAATCTGCTCATTAAGGACATTTTCACATTTACATTTATAGTTTTGATGATGATTGCTCATAACTATTATTACTATTATTGCTATAATAATAATAATAAATTTTATTTATTTAGTAATAATAATAATAAACATCAAAATTGTAAATATTTAAAAAAATATCATTATTGTTATTAAAATATTTACAATGATAAATTATTACTTTTTTATATTTTTATTTTTATAAAAAAATAATATTTTTTGATGATTATATTATTATATTTATTATAATTATATTATTTATAATAATTATATTATTATTTCTTATGATGATTTCTGATAACAACAACAAATAATAAAAATAATAATAATTATATTAATTATAATAATATTAATTATTATTATTATTATTGTTTGTTGTTGGTATAAGAAATTAGTAGTAGTAGTAGCATTAATCTTCCATACATAAAATGCAGCTAAAAGTGTTTCATAGGTCAGAAAATAAAAAAAGCAAAAACATTTTTCTTTTTTAAAAGAAAATACAATCACTAAGGAGGCTTAAAATATATTAATCGAAAGTCAGCTTAAGGGCATAATGACTAAAATCAGTGAGATTTTCTCAACGTTTTCTGCTTTACATAAAATAATCTTTTTTGCATCTGTTTAGGTACCTTAATTAACATACTTATGCAATATGCAATTTAAATATCTATTAGCAGCAAACCACTGAAAAATGATCTGTACAGATCACCGGTTACCCCGGTGGTAGCGGTTCTGGTCTTTCCCATGTGGTTCTTTTCTCAATGTGATCCACATAATAAACACGGCCGTTCTGATCCATTCTCTGCTCCCAGCTACACGTACGCACCATGAAACAAAAAGAAAATCCATTAAACATATCAGACTAAATCCATACAGGCTTATTATTATTAAGTGTCTTTACTGACATTCATTTATTCATTCTGAATATAGCTAGTAAATTAGAAAATAATACATCTAAACTAAAAAAAGTAGAAAGGTTTTTGATTTCATGGGGACTTGCTTTTAATTTCTCTTCACTGTAATTGTATCACATACCCAGGAGGAAGAGGGCTGTTAGTGATTAGCGAAGCTCTGGGTGGCGTTGGACTGGCACTGGGGGGCTGATTTGACCCTGAACCTGAGCTTGACCCCTGACTCTCCGTTTCTCCGTTCACACACACTCGTGGAGACGTCTCCGGGCTGGGAGCTCTGCTGCCGTGAGTGGGAGTAGAGCCAGCAGAGGATGCTAAAACAAACAAAACCCAATAAAGTCAGTAGTTAGTAAATAGTTAGGACTGTTAGAAATTCTAACATCTAACAATGTTAAATTCTAACAATCTGAAACGAGTCGTGAGAAATTCCAGTCTCACTATCTGTTACAAACCTACGTAGGTTTGCATAACGCCAGCCTATGGTCTTCATTGGCTGCCTGTGAACAATGTCTAATTTTGACCCGGGTTTAGAGAGACTGGATCCTTTATCAAACTGTTTTAGACACTGAGAGAAAAGAACTGATGCTGCAGTGTATAATATGAGAAAATTAAAGTGTTTTTTGACCTTGGATGCATGTAAACCTTAGGAACCTTGTCACACGTGACATATTATATTGTTACATCCCTATTAATAAGATTCTCTACCTGTGGAGGAAGTAGGTTTATGTGGCGAGGCAGGCGGCGGTCGCTGGGGTCGAGGTGGACGCGGTGGTCTCAGAGCCCCTGCAGATGGAGAGGAAGACTCGGTACTTCCCACCGCATGACCATTGGGCAGTGGCACATCATCAGTGATGTCACTGGATGGGGAAGAATCTCGACTAGACCAACAACAAACAGACGCAAATGTCAAAATTCAAATAGTGCAAACAGCAAGGCAAAAACGGTAGCACTTTACAATAAGATCTCATTTGTTAACATTAGTTAATGCATTAACTAACAATGATGGCATTTATTATTAACCTTTGCTAACGTGACTCAAATAATATATAGATATATAAATAAATAATAATAGCTGTTAGTTCACTGAGCATTAGGTAATGTTACAACTTTTGATCTTAAAAATATGTATATTAGTAAATGTTGATATTAACATTAGCCAAGATAAATGCTGTAGAAGTACTGTTCATTGTGAGTTCATGTTAACTAATGTTAACAAATGAAACCTTATTGTAAAATGTTACTGCAAAAACTAAAGGCTGATTCGAGTAATTAAAGCAGGTGATTTTCAACTTATACAATATCTTTTTAACATCAATAGGTGTCATTCATAATATAAAGGGAACGGGCTAAAAGTACATTATTATTATTTTTTTAATAGTTAAAACATTCCTGTTTTATGTGCATGACCTACACCTATGACCTTTTTTTGTTTCACAAATCAGATGCTAACATTCAATAATGTGGCCATTTTTTTTTATGTATCTTATTATAATGAGGATATTAACTAAAGAATTTCACTCTAATTTCATGTATTAATAATAAATCTTGTGGTAAGATCTATAAAATATCAAGTGCACTGAGTGAGCAATCAAGATATTTCCCTCAAGAGCTAATTTCACCAAGAATTCAAACAAAACAGTAGAGTGAAGTAATTTATTTTACCTCGCTGCTACATCCCCGTTCAGTTTGGGTTCTCCATTTACAACAGCATCTGTGATTGAAGAGAAACTTCATGTGTGGGAAATCTCTATTTTAAACAGCAAAGAATCTAAATGACTGAACTGTTGCTGGAAAACAGCAGAGATAAAGAAGGTCTTACTGTGCTTTTGTTCCTCTGAAGCAAAAGTCTCGGCATCCACCTGCAGTCCATCCAGACACACTGAGAGATCTCCAACCACCTCCGACCGCTCTCGGTCTGAACTCAACTGCAACGTCTGCACAACCTCGCAAACTGAGACAGACACACAAACACATGATCTTCAACATGACTATTAACAGCCCATAAACACTTTTTGACCATGGCTTTTCCATTGCTTATTAAATAAGGATTTTTAAAAATGATCTTGTTTCACAAATAACTAATTCAGAATGCGTCATGAATTGAATTTAAATGATTTATTGAAAGAAACCGACATCATTACAGCTTGGTAGCATGTTTTACCAAAAGAGCAATATCAAGCTTAAAACCAGTCGTGTCATATTCATAGATGACCTGGAAAGCTAAATTGGCTTCACTAAGCAAACAAGCTCACAGCAACACTTTAGGTCACAGGAAAAGGAAATGGTAACCTGGTTCCAGGCTAATCAACACCCTCAACTCAATCCCCAGTTCTATAATTCTTACCAGCGGTGAGCAGTCACATGATTCCCACGTAAGTCTCTGAAAAGACCCTTTGTTTGGTAGCATGAGTCAGTTCACCTGCCTCCTTTACAAAGAGCCAATAAAGCACAAACTCTTGAGTGCACACACACACACACACACACACACACACACTAAAGAGACCTGACTCTGAATAATGAGATTCACAAAGTGGAGAATATGGAAACTCACTCTTCATATTGTTGGCTTTTAAGGTCTCGCTGACCTCCAGAGTGGCCAAGCCCAGCAAAATGTCCGCTTTAAGTGTCTGGTGACTCCAAACCCGGAAAATTAACTTGCTGAAAGGGGTGACGATCCTGCAGGGAATAAGATCAACAGAGCAGTGATGATACTGTTAACTATTAAAAATGACAGTTTTACATCATTTGAAATAAAGCTGACTTTTTGTATTCCACAATTCAACTGCTAACATTCAATAATCTGGCCATATTTTTATGCATTTTATTTAAATTAAGATAAAGAGAATATATAAGATAAACCAAAGAAGAAAGAAATTCACTATCCTTTTATGTATCAATAAATCATGTCTTATGATAATTATGGTACAATTATTATGATAAAATGTCAAGTGCACTGAGCAAGCAGTCAAGATATATATAATATATATTAGAATATATAATATATATTAGAAAAAAAAACAAATATTTGAAATGTCGTTTTGGCAACTAACTGAAGTTAAAGTACTACAATTACTAAAACTAAAACAAAAATAAATACAATCTAATAAATCTAAAGCTAAATAGAAAGTACTAAAAACAAAAAGAATATTACAAAAAAGTACTTAAAATTACTAAAACTGAAAACATAAATAAAAACATACATTTTTAGTCTGGAGAGAGAATTCAGAACGATAGATAACGCTTTACAGTAAGATCACATTAGTTAACGTTAGTTGATGCATTAATTAATATTAACTAACAATGAGCAATGCATTTGTTACAGTATTTAGTACTCTTTGTTAATGTTAGTTTATTAAAATATAACAATTTATTGTAAGTTAATTTTAAGTAGCCCATGAAATAATGTTAACAGATACTTTAGATCTAATAATGTATTAGAAAATAATGCTTTAAAAGTATTTTTCATTGTTAGTTTATATTAACTAATGTATTTCACTAATGTTAACAAATGGAACCTTATTGTAAAGAGTAACCGTACAATATAAAGATAATAAATACTGATTCTGAATCACTTCTGTTACTCAACGGTGACTCGATTTAGTACAATATTTCTCTCTTACACAGTGAGAGACTGTTTCCACTTGGGACTGTGAGTGTTGGTGCATTTCTCCGTCTTCTTGGACTGGCCGTCCACACACACCTCCACGTAAGGACTGGGCCCAAACCAATTCTTCTTACTGTCCCGCAACTTAGCGGACAGAACTAACAAAAGATAACAAAGTATTCATCTGATGATGTGACAACAAAATATCCAGATAGCTGACATCTTAAAATAATGACAAGACATCTCAAAATGTTAGGCCTATATTGAAATGAGTGCAAACAAAATGACAAATGTGAAGTCTTGCAATAACAAAATAGAAATTATTAGTTTTTTGTAAAGCTCACCTGTTATCTGAAGTTGAGCCTTCATGATGCAGCCATTAAAAGCACTTATTGTGGCTCAAATCTGAAATAAACAAAGCATATACATCAATATTAATTCAGTTAAGACTCATTATAACAAAAACAGTAGTAAACAGTGAAAAAAGCTAATTAAACAGCATTCACAACCCATTTTACTTCTGTAATGTGGCACATTTCTAAGTGAAACAGGATATGATTTCATGTTGACTAATTCAACAAAACACCCACTGTCTTTCTTACACGGCTTTTACCGGATGAACTGTCACCAAATGCACTGCATAGACACATCTGACCCCTGATCAGTGCTGTATGTTGCTCAGTGATGATGTGTGATGTATGTTCTAGTTGTTGCTTCAACACTTCTCTGCGGTAGCAGCTAATCTCACAACAGAAGTCTCCAGTAATCCTTGGCAGATTACAGATAATGTAATTCTGTCTGTCCACCGAGAGAAAGTACTGATAAACACACAAGGCATTTACAAAAGAGCCCAATGTCAACATGAAATTCTGGTAGTAAATTTTCTTCAAGTCAATCAGGGAATAACAGGAACTTTTTTGTGCAGATATGTACTTGTATTTTCACTACCACCACCACCTCCACCACAAGCAATATTTTAATCAACATACATTTACATGAAAATGTTATCTTTATAAAATTCTCTTAGTTGCCATCTCAATAACATGAACTCCTAATCTGACTTTTTAACAAGCATCATCTTCACCCAAAAACAAAAGGCCTGTCATTATTTGCTCATCCACACATCATTCCTAATCTGCATGGCCTACTTTATTCTATTTAACACAAAAGGAAAATGTTCTTTCCGAATACAATAAGAAGTTAATACAGTGGGTACGGAAAGTATTCAGACCCCCTTAAATTTTTCACTCTTTGTTATATTGCAGCCATTTGCTAAAATCATTTAAGTTCATTTTTTTTCCTCATTAATGTACACACAGCACCCCATATTGACAGAAAAACACAGAATTGTTGACATTTTTGCAGATTTATTAAAAAAGAAAAACTGAAATATCACATGGTCCTAAGTATTCAGACCCTTTGCTCAGTATTTAGTAGAAGCACCCTTTTGATCTAATACAGCCATGAGTCTTTTTGGGAAAGATGCAACAAGTTTTTCACACCTGGATTTGGGGATCCTCTGCCATTCCTCTTTACAGATCCTCTCCAGTTCTGTCAGGTTGGATGGTAAACGTTGGTGGACAGCCATTTTTAGGTCTCTCCAGAGATGCTCAATTGGGTTTAAGTCAGGGCTCTGGCTGGGCCATTCAAGAACAGTCACGGAGTTGTTGTGAAGCCACTCCTTCGTTATTTTAGCTGTGTGCTTAGGGTCATTGTCTTGTTGGAAGGTAAACCTTCGGCCCAGTCTGAGGTCCTGAGCACTCTGGAGAAGGTTTTCGTCCAGGATATCCCTGTACTTGGCCGCATTCATCTTTCCCTCGATTGCAACCAGTCGTCCTGTCCCTGCAGCTGAAAAACACCCCCACAGCATGATGCTGCCACCACCATGCTTCACTGTTGGGACTGTATTGGACAGGCGATGAGCAGTGCCTGGTTTTCTCCACACATACCGCTTAGAAATAAGGCCAAAAAGTTCTATCTTGGTCTCATCAGACCAGAGAATCTTATTTCTCAGCATCTTGGAGTCCTTCAGGTGTTTTTTAGCAAACTCCATGCGGGCTTTCATGTGTCTTGCACTGAGGAAAGGCTTCCATCGGGCCACTCTGCCATAAAGCCCCGACTGGTGGAGGGCTGCAGTGATGGTTGACTTTCTACAACTTTCTCCCATCTCCCGACTGCATCTCTGGAGCTCAGCCACAGTGATCTTTGGGTTCTTCTTTACCTCTCTCACCAAGGCTCTTCTCCCCCGATAGCTCAGTTTGGCTGGACGGCCAGCTCTAGGAAGGGTTCTGGTCGTCCCAAACGTCTTTCATTTAAGGATTATGAAGGCCACTGTGCTCTTAGGAACCTTAAGTGCAGCAGAAATTTTTTCGTAACCATGGCCAGATCTGTGCCTTGCCACAATTCTGTCTCTGAGCTCTTCAGGCAGTTCCTTTGACCTCATGATTCTCATTTGCTCTGACATGCACTGTGAGCTGTAAGGTCTTATATAGACAGGTGTGTGGCTTTCCTAATCAAGTCCAATCAGTATAATCAAACACAGCTGGACTCAAATGAAGGTATAGAACCATCTCAAGGATGATCAGAAGAAATGGACAGCACCTGAGTTAAATATATGAGTGTCACAGCAAAGGGTCTGAATACTTAGGACCATGTGATATTTCAGTTTTTCTTTTTTAATAAATCTGCAAAAATGTCAACAATTCTGTGTTTTTCTGTCAATATGGGGTGCTGTGTGTACATTCATCAGGAAAAAGAATAAACTTAAATGATTTTAGCAAATGGCTGCAATATAACAAAGAGTGAACAATTTAAGGGGGTCTGAATACTTTCCATACCCACTGTAGGTACTGAGGCTGTCAGACTCCAATAAGAACATAAAATGTCTTCCATTACTATTACTCATTATAATAGGTTTGATATTCTTTCATTTTTTCTGCCTGCAAGTGCATTAAAAGCTCTCTTCTGCACACTGTCAGTGGTTACTTAACATCATGAAAAATTATGAAGATTTTTAAGCACGTCATAAATTGTCCGGTAATTATTTGAATAGTTCACAAATTGAACTGTGGTTTCAAGACTAGACACCATTGTTTTTTTCATGCACTGGTCAATTTAGAGATTTTTAGCCATTTTGCTTCCATCCATACATTTTTACGTAATCATTTTATTATACACCTGTAGAATTTAACTGCAATATCTTTAAAGGTTGTTTTCACAAAATGAGTCAGAAATCTCTACTTTACAGTTGGTTTATTCCTAAAACAAGGTGAACATTTATTTTTTTCTTACTGTTGACAGTATTTTCTGGTTTGTGCAGCGATAAAAAGAAATTCCCTTTGTAAAAAAAAAAAACTCAATCAACAAGAAATTTGAACCTGGCTTTATCCAATACTCAGATTTCCATTCTGGAAATGTATGCAAATGTGTGCATAATCTGCATATTTAAACATAATATTTCAGAAAGTATGGTGATATCTGTTAGCATTTTTACCCTGTGGTGTCTTGCCTTAACAGTTTATAAAAAGACATTTCACACACTTATCAGATGGTAATATCACGGTACTTTGGTACCATGGTATTCATGGAAGTATCTCTGTGTAGCATGCAAATATCGTGGTACATAAATATCAGTGCCTTGGTGTCAGATGGTACTTTTATATTGTGTTATGATACTGTACTAATGAGCGCATTACAGAAGTGACGTCACGTAGCGTTTCTGACTGACGGTGTCGCAGCTACAAAAACGAGCGTTTAGAAGTCAATTAAATGCATATATCTGTTTGAAACCGAAAACGGATATTTTTTATTCGTTTCAGACTATTATTTACGTACATTAATCAAAGAGCTGTCAAAACATCATCTGCAACACAATATAACGGTCAGTCAGTCAGTCACCGGTCAAACGAGCTAACGCGTTATCAAAACACGGCTGTTTTTCTTCCATATTGTCCTCTATACGTGTGTGTCGCTTATATCTTACCGTCTTATGATCACGGGAAATGTTTCTAAATTTCAGTTTTAACGGGATCTGAGGTCAACTTCTCGTCGTTTCAATAAACTTTGCTCCATCTCAACCGGGTGACCAAAGGTCCGCCACCACCAGTACTGGCTCCATGTCAGACTGACGTCACTGCGCGACTCCGTCACGTGACGCGACGCGCGTCCGTTTGGATAATGTAATGTTTTTTAGTACAGGGTAGCTGTGTACCGTACAGTGTACACTGTGTGGTACATTACACGTAAAGACTGAAGCACTATAAATGTCTGTGTACTTCAAATGAACGGGTAATGGGTTTATTAATATTGTTTAAGGGCTGCACTTTCACAAGATGGCGCTGTTTGCCAGCACAAGTACAAACGCACCATGGTATTCATTGAAATGGTGCTTTGAAATATAAGCCACAATAACATGGTATATTTGTAAGTGCTTGTATTTGAACATTATAACATGGAGCTGACACTGATTGCATGATGCTCAGTATTTGTCAAAAGAACTTTGGTATAACATGCAAATACCTTGAATTAATTTTAGGGTGGTTCCAAATTAATGATGTCCCTTTAAATATGTGGAGATTTAAATGATGACATTATAGACATTTTATTTGTTTGTTTGTTCATATTTTTTTAATATAAAATAATATAACATAATATAAATAGATTTGTCCTAGCAAAAACGAATCAAAGGAGTGATGACCATGTCCATTGAACTACTGCTGGACCAATCAGCAGCATCCGAGGAGGTGGAGAAACAGAGCGCGAAGAACTTTCTCTGAATCGGTTCGTTCGAACGGTTCGTTTCAATGAAGAGTTGCAATAAAAAAAGATTCATCGATTCGTTTTGTTTAACAGTCATGTTCCCATAAGGGAAAAAAATGCTAATTTTTATATAAATCTGGCGAATGATATATGAACAAACCCCAGCTCTCAGAAGATTATAAATATTATACCTATATAACTGTAAAGTTTGGTGCTGAAGTGGAGATTTCTGACTCAGTGCCGGAGAAAATAAGACATTTTGAGAAAACGGCCTTTAGTTTAAAGATATATGTATTGCAATTGAAGTCTACAGACGCAAAGTGTAATAAAATGAACAGGTAATATCTATTTTGGATGTTTTCTTCCCACTAGTATGACATGTTATGGAAGCAAAATGGCCCAAAATCCAAATGACAGGTACAGAATAAACGTGAAATCCTTTCCAGCCTGCTTTATGTAGCCTACAAAAAGAACAACATAGCATAATTTTCCTCAGAGACTAGTTGTTCACATGCGCTTTTTGAATCAATTCGTTCGAATCATTCAAACGAACTGATTCGATCAAAAGAACGATTCGTTGGCGTTCACTAGTATTCCTCAGCATCAGCAGCATTCGCACAGAAGATCACCGCCGTACTGCTGTTCGCACACCAGTTCCGATCTCATCTGCATATATATCGGTGTCATTAAGTGCATATTCTTCTTTCTAAATTCTCGAATAACTCGTTTAAAGATGTTGGCGTGCACCGAAATGATCACGATGTGTCTCCAGTCGGCGAAGCGCGAGCATCTCCGCTCCAAACTGCAGCAGCAACAGCAGCATCAGATGCAGGATGCGGTACACGGACTGTCCATCTTTCACGATGTAAGTAGCCAAACATGAGCCACACCGATAGGTCACCATGCAAACATTCACCTTGAACCCAAGAAGTCATTGTACCACTTCTATGAATGCAGGACAGGAAGAGAGAGAGAGAAGGGTTGCTTATGCACATGTGAAAATGTATAGTCTTAAAATAGGTTATGCTATAAACCTTTGATTGCAGTTTGTGGAATGAATAATGCAGTGGATGCATAAGCTTATGTGCTTATTGTAAAGCACAAATCATTAACAAGAATATCCACTTGCACTGTCATGTCTTATTTTTACTCTTCCCTTGTAACATTAGATGCACTACATTATATATAGCTCATTTACATATTTAAATATATGCCTGATACATATGTGACATATCAGCATGTAGAGGCTTCAATATACATATGAACATCTGTTTTAATTTATTGGAATTTATTCTAATGAGAATGCCTTTCTTTGTGACTCCCCGGCCATAATTGTCATTTATGCTTAATGATTTTGATGTTTTATGCATTTATGCCAAACAATTGCAGCAGCCACTGGTGAATCATATTTGAGGGAAGTGACTGTCACGATTTGCTTCATGTCTAAAATGCAGTGTGACATATGCTCTTAAAACGGTTTGATAGATATTGCGTTTGCATGTTTGCTTTTTGTGCTCAAATACATGAAATATTATATGTATGTATCTTTAAACATTGCCATAACAAAAACATTCAGGTCATTTTAAGCACAAACCCGACTTTCTAATCATAATCAAATAGATTTTTCTATCAAATAGTTTAAAATATAATCAAGGGTGTCATCAATATTGCATTGCACTTATAAATAATCTTCCTGTTGTTAATGTTTATTGTATTGTGGATGTTTAATGTAGAATCATTGTGACGGTATATTCAGTACCTGCTTCAGCACGTTTAGGGCTGTGTTCAGTCGTGTTAGTGACAGATAAAAAGTTGCAGATGTTCTCTCAGCAGGGTTAAGTAAGCTGTCATAGAGGGGGTCTGACAACAGAGGTGATGTGTGTGTGTGTGTTTGTGTGTATATGTGCGTGCTTGTCTATCTCTGTGTCTTTAAAGTCAACCTGAAATCAAAACTGATGCTATTTAACACGTCCCTGGTCTTCATTAGTGCAATCTTTAATCTAAAAGTATTAAAGTGCCCTATTATGCTATTTTAAAGGTTGCACATTTTTTGTAGTCAATAGATTTACATGCATAAAAGGTTTTTTAAAAAAAACACTTTAATTTTCTCGTAATATACATTGCACATCACCTCATTTTTCAGAGTCTGATAATGATCCAGTCTCTCTAAACCCCTCCTTTCCGAGAGCCGACTCTGCTCTGATTGGTCAGATGGCCCAGTCTGTTGCGATTGGTCGACAGCTTACATCGCGCGTCAGAAACGATGGCATGGTTTTTACCCATGGCCTAAAACTAAACACTCGCCAAGCGCCAAATTCGAGTACAAATCGGTGTTGGTGAGTATATGAAACTTTGTCAGTCGCCAGATGGCTGGTAACATTTTCATGAATTCTAACAATGCAATGTTATGAGAACAAACGTGGACTACTCGCTGCACAAAAATGTTAGCCTTTCTAATGTAAATATTCAAGCGCTAGAAGACGCAAAAGGGAATGCCGTGTGGAAAGTTCAACATCCAAAACATCTAAAAGCTACATCTCAAACGCAAATACTAAGTTGAGCTCTCTTTTTGTGCCTTCCTGTGCTTGAACGGACAAATTCACACAAAATTATGTCACAAAATGCCCTTCTCGGCGAGTATCCTGGTAAACATAGTCGGTTATGTCTACAGTTGAGAAAGAAAAGGCATGATCCGTGCGTGCATTCGCTCTTAAAGTGACAGCATCATAATAATCCTGCTGCTGTGCTGTCTGCATTTTTAATGTTAACCAAACAACAAAGAATCACTCACTGCTCTTGAACTTCAAAAAGGATATGCAGACTATGCAGTGTTATTTATTTGATTAGAATACTTTATTAAATTTCTGTACCTGAAAACTACTGCCTGAAAAGCACTGTTTATTTCATTTGTATCTTTGTTGTATTCAATTTATTTGTGCTTTTGCATGTAATTTGATTATTTATTCTTATTTTATTATTGACTATTTACTTAAAAATTTAGGCTATTAAAATTATATTAGTTAAGTTTGTAGTTTCAGCTGTGGTATCGAAATTGGAATAGAGAATTGTGAATTTTCACTAGTATCTAAAATATTAGTATCTAAACTAGTATCTATAAAATAGTTTTGGCCGGTAAATTTTCTTAAGTGTGGCAAAAAGTTCGTTTTATGCCCTGGTATCAGTTCTTCAGCTCAGTCCTTTTAAAGTGGATTTGCAGCACAGAAAAGAGTGTCTTCTCGACATGTCGACAACAACAGCCAAACTCTTCCAGTCTCAGCTACAACTACAGTGATTGAGGGGCGGGGCAAAGTAGATGTTATTCAGCCAATGAAAACCATAGGCTGGCATTATGCACATTTGTTACAAGCCTGGTATGTTACGGAAGTAAGACTGGAATTACTGACGACTGGTTTCAGGCAGTTCAGAATCGATTCTGACAATAACTTTATTCAGCGTGCACTTTGATTTTCACAAACAGCTATATTACTCACTGCATGAAAAGTAATATTCTAAAAAGCATAATAGGGGCACTTTTTTAGTTGACGCTGTGCAGGCATTTAGTGAATGTTAACCAGTAACCAAATACTAGTAATTGTTTTAGGCTGCTGTTTTTAGCCTTCTTAAATCTTTGCCAGTAGTTGACGGATAATAATATCAAATAATGATTGATTTGAAAAAGAAGCATCGCCATTGGGATGATTGAAGATGCTCTGCAGGGTGAAATTGATCTTGCAATCCGCATTCTGATATAAACGCCCACGTTTCATGACCCAATCAATTCCAGATGGATATTTTCTTGAATATGCTCTTGCACGTCACATTAGGGTACCGACGTTTCATGTTGACTTTTCATGCAGCTCCAGCTTTTCAAGCACTCTTGATGTCTTTAAATTAAGAGCTCGGCATGTGCAATTGGGAGATACAAAAAAACTCAAAGTATTGTGTTTGTGTCTTTGATCATCACAGCAATAACAGAGACGTTTTCTGACAGTTCTGACGGATGTCATGATTAATGTTGCTGTGCTGCTGGATTGAATCTGTTCTCAGCATGTGATTCAGTCAAATTTCCATTCTTGTACTGTTTCGACATTTAATTGAAGAGACGATTGCTAATGTTGCCGCTTGTCTGTTGCCTTGCATTTCAGATCATGTTGAAACATCTCTTATTTATGAATTTATCTTCAGGATGTAGAATTATGCATGAAATTAAATATTGCAGGGACTACTACTGAGCCTTCTCACATCAGTACAACATCAACAAAATTGAGTTTTACATTTTATGAAGACATTTTGGTGCTTGTCTGTGCAGACAAAACATTAAAGGGGGGGTGTCACACACAGTTTCTGCCAATCTCATGTTAATCTTGAGTACCTATAGAGTAGTTGTGCATCCTTCATATCTCCAAAAAGTCTTTAGTTTAATCATATTTATGAAGGATACATACGCTGTACCGAGTATTTCCAAAAACAGCCGAGCGCCTGGAGGCGTGTCCTGTGAGCGGAGCTAGAGTCACAAGTACGCGCAGCTTTTGTGTAGCGATCGATATATAAATCGAGCACACAATTTACTTATTCGTTCCCTTGAGTTACTAAATCTTGCACACACTTTACTAAGTCATTCCCTTGATTTATAAATCATGCACATGATTTACTAATTCGTTCCCTCGATTTCCTAAATTGTGCAGACAATTTAGCAAATCGAGGGAACGAAATAGTAAATCGTGCGCACGATTTAGTAAATCAAGGGAACAATTTTTTTTCCTCGTGTGGGGCTCCGTACTTAACATTACAACTTGCACAAAAAACATTATATAACACTTAATTTTAGTATTTACTCTCCCTTTCAAGTGCCATGAGCAAAGCATGCTGGGAAATAGAAATCCCAGCCTAGTTTCAGTTCAACTTAAGTTAGTCTAACTTAAAAGAAATTAGTTCATTCAACTCAAAACAATGAAACAGTTCAGTTTACTTGAAATATATCAGTGCTGTGAGCTCAAAAGAAAAAGAAAGTTGTAAATACTCATAACAGTTGATTTAGTTTAATTGTTTAATTTAAGTTTGTCCTACTCAAACCAATTAAGTATTTTGAGCGTTAGGTGTGAACGAGTTGAAGAGTATTAATAGTAATGCTTGACTTATGAAACACTATCGACGATTACAGATCAAACTGAGAAAAATATTTCTCATAGTGATAAATGACCCATATAAAAAGAAATGAGGTACATGACCTGCTAATGAAAACATTAAATTAGATTAAGAGTTGCTTTTATCATTAAAATAGACAGTGAGCCTCAAGGGTTAAAATATCACGTCGGACAGAGCTTGTGTTTGTGGGAGGTATTTATTCGTTCCCCGAGGCGATAATTACTAATCATCTTTCCTGAGTCCATATCTTCGAAATTTCTAAAGCCGACTGACATGAGAAGAGCGAACAGCTACTTATAATTCCCTCAGCCCGCGTTTGAAGCTCTCTGATACCGAGCCGTGGGCTCTGAAGGAAAATGAGGTTTGGATTAACTAAGATGCTGTCAGGCCTATTTATAAAGCGTGACTCAACTGATATTGTGCTTTGTGAATCGTTTGTTCTCTTTCTAGTGAACGGAGTCAGTAGGACCCGTGTCTCCCCACTGGCTCAACACCTGCCAGAGAGCCATTGGAAACGATCTCTCGGTAGGAAGCTCAGATGACCTTTAAAGGACATTGTTAATGATGCATTATCCTACACTTATCTTTTGGCAATGCACTGTCGCACATCTGGCTTTTGCAAACCTTATATATAAAGCTGAAGAATCAACAGACATGTAGCCTGCTCTTCATAACCCGAGTATATTTCACCTTTTAATCTCTATCCGGGAGTCGTTTTGCCTAGATTAATCTGCTCTGGAGGGATTAGTCAGCGCTGAATGTGAATGTGTCTGGCTCTTAGCCAAATGCAAATTGCTATTGGTTTTAGTTAATACCATTTGTCTGAATGACATTTTAATTTTGCATGCCAGTTAGCTGTGTTTTAAAGTTGTTTGTATTTTAATAAGGCCGTGAAACTGCACATTTGTTTTTGAAATGTTATCAGAATAGTTTATTCAAAAAATGTCAATGTCTATTTGGAGCACAAAAGAAATATAAAAGCATGATCTTCATGCAGCTGTTTTCTATGGAAGCTTGTTTCTGCCTTGAAATAACAAATAAAAAATGTAATTGCGACTCTTTATCTCACAATTCTGACTTTTTTTCTCAGAATTGTGAAATATAAACTTGCAACTGTGTTATAATGTGTAATTGTGAGGAAAAAAAGACTAACATTTTTTCTTTTATATTTACTTTATATCTCGCAATTCTGACTATAACTTGCAATTCTGACTTTATATCTCGCAATTTTGACTTTATATCTCGCAATTTTGACTATAACTTGCAATTCTGACTTGATAACTTGCAGTTCTGACTTTATAACTTGCAAATCTGACTTTATATCTCACAATTTTGACTTTAAACCTTGCAATTCTGACTTTATAACTTGCAATTCTGACTTGATAACTTGCAATTCTGACTTTATAACTTGCAATTTTGACTTTATATCTCGCAATTCTGACTTTATAACTTGCAATTCTGACTTGATAACTTGCAATTCTGACTTTATATCTCGCAATTCTGACTTTATATCTCACAATTCTGACTTTATATCTCACAATTTTGACTTTAAACCTTGCAATTCTGACTTTATATCTCGCAATTCTGACTTTATAACTTGCAATTCTGACTTGATAATTTGCAATTTTGACTTTTTATCTCACAATTCTGACTTTATAACTCACAATTCTGACTTTATAACTCGCAATTCTGACTATATCTCGCAATGCTGACTTGATAACACGCGATTCTGACTTTACATGAACTGGGATGAGATTTCATTAAAGATTTCATTCACTATTCATTTAATTTAAATACAAGTATCTCAATAAGATCTAAAATACATTCATTTGCACTGAAACCGCATGTATAAACTGCTACTGTTGTCAATACTGAGGTCTAGACAAGAAGTGAGTAGTTAGTCTGAAGGTGACACTCTACTTCAATTCTCCTTTGTTTTGCTTGTTTTTTGCTTGTAAAATTTGAACACTTACAGCTGTGTTTTATAAGATAAAATAAATTGGCGACCTGACGATTTAGATGTTGATCCCAGAGGAGAAATTCAGCTCTCAGAGTGGCACTTACAGACCAGAGTTACATAAAAGAAGCAAATAGCCGAGGAATGACTTTGGAAAAAAATAAGCTATAAAATGAAAATAAGCATAAAAGCTTGCTTATAAGGAACACCTTTCAGTGAACACTTCTTAGGGTGAAGAACATTTAATAATCTGGTGCTCTTCACGTGTTTCATATACTTTATACTATATTTTAGTTCGATAATGGTTTTTATTTAATATTTTGTATTTTTAGGGGATTTTATGGTACTAAATTATATTTACGCTGTAGTTATAATCCATTTATTCACTTTTTGAACATAGACCTGAAAATGAGAACCTGAAAACTGCAAGAAAACTGCAAAATCCATACATCTAAACAAGCTGTGTTCCAAATTTGAGCTTGATATCTCAAAAAATGAGCTTTCAGTAATATTTTTTTTGGGCGCAGTACCAAACGCTTCCACTAGCTGAGATTCGTCTCCCATTCATTTTTAATGCGCTCATTTTTGACCGCGAGGAGCACAAGTGTGACAATTTTTTCAGGACCATTTAACCTTTTCGAATAATGTCCATGATTTTTTGTTTTGTGTTCACATAGCAAGTGCCAAAACCAAACCAGAGAACTGCAGGTACGTGTATGGATCGTAGATAGAACAGACACTTATGGGCATCGACTTGTATTGACAGTAACTTTGCCCGTCAGAAGTGAAGGCCAGAAGGTGTTAAAAGCACTTGAGGAGTCAAATAAAAACTATAACAGGATACTGACCCCGTCCAGGTGTGAATGAGCCGTGTTTAGCCACTGGATGATTGTACTGTCAACACCTACATAATCCTCAAAGGCAAACTGTTCAGAAACATTCTCATCCTGAATCTCAGATGAGTCTCAAGCCTTCACAAATGTGATATGTTTGGGCTACCGGCCTGAAGAGCCAGTGGAGGATGGAGGAGTAACAGATAAAAGGATTAGTTGCCCTTGAGAATATAGCAACCAATTTCTCTGTTATGATGATCCAGTAGAATTTATGGTTATTATTATCTTAAAATGTTTTGATAAAAATAGGCATGTGACAGTATCAAATTTTCATGTTGTGATTAATTGCTGAAGCTTTTATCATGGTATATGGTATTATCATGATATTGAAATAAGTTGCAAAAAAAAAAAAGTGTTGTCATAGTATAACAGGATTAAGAACTCTTTTTGTAACTCTTTTATGAACTCTGAATGTTTAAATACAATAATACAATACACAAAAAATATAAAAAGTAAAAATTTCAAACAGATTAAAGTGCAAAAGAACAACAGGTAACACTTTACAATAAGGTCTCATTATTTAATGCATTAACTAAGATTGAGCAATAGCTACATTTGTTACAGAAAGTATTCTTTTTTGTTAATGTTAGTTAAGAAATACAACTGATCATTGTTAGTTTTATCTCAGGTCCATTAAATAAGTTCTTTTGATTTTAGTAATGTTATTAAACAGTAACTAAGAAATTAACATTAACTAAGAAGAATTAATGCTTTATAAGTATTTTTCATTGTCAGTTTGGTAATAATGAATTAACATGTTAACTAATGAAGCCGTATGTCTTTTTACTGAACAATAACATAATCAGAACATTTCTAATCATTAGGGCATTAAAATATAAGTCCAGATTAAAATATAAAAATAAATAGCCTATTAAGTCTTTAAGTATTAAGTATCTGGTGCTGTGATGAACAACACTGAGATTACAAAAAAAAATAAAAATGAACAGCTGTTTGAAGCATTTTAAAAACTTCACTAGCGCAGTTGCTTTTTGTACGGGTTTCCGGGGTAACCGCTGCATTTCTGCTGTTCCATCAGCGCCCTCTGCTGTCAGAGAGTGAATGTGCACTTTCATTCAGCGCGTCTCCTTCACTGGTTCCGCCATGTGCTTCTCATGCACATTGGGCTTGTTTACATCTGAGCGCGTGTTGTGCATTTTATATTAGTTGATGGGGAAAGTATTCTTAAATGCATTATAAAAATTTAAATAATTGGTAATAAATTAATATTTACGGTATTTTGAGGTGCCCACAATAACAATATTGTGCATATTCATTATCGTGATATATCGCATTACCGAATATCGGCACATGTCTAGATCAAAAGGATGCTTGAATTTTGTTTTTAGGCAACCATAAATTGTGCCTACATGCATTTATTTACAAAACAACACTCGCATTCAAAAGTCTAGGATCAGAAAGATTTTTTTGAATGCTAAGGATGCATTTAATTGATAATTTTATAATTTATATAATTTTAAAAATGTATAATGTTATAAAAGATTCTATTTCAAATAAATGCTGTTCTTTTTTTAACTTTCTGTTTAGTGTTTATTAAAAATACAGAAAAATACAAAAATATGAAGCAACACAACTGTTTTCAACATTGATAATAATCAAATGTTTCTGGAGCAGCAAATCAGCATATTAGAATGATTTCTGAAGGATCATGTGACACTGAAGACTGGAGTAATGATGACTTTGATCACAGGAATAAATTACACTTTACTATATCATCACATAGAAAACAGCTATTTTAAATTATAATAATATTTCACATTTTTTACTGTATTTTTGATCAAATAAATGCAGACTTTTGAGCTTTTTTCAAAAACATTTTTAAAATCTCACCGACCCCAAACTGAGTAAGTTGTAGCGAATAGTGAAAGTGTGCATTATGTATGTTTCTCCAATATTGTTAAAAAGCATCCCAGGATGCACCTCAACTCCCTCCTAGTGAAAGTCTATGGTTATAGTGCCACTTAGAGGTCAAAAGTAGCAATTGCAAATTTTTAAAAAAGTGCAGGTGGTTTGAGCTCTTAGAGAGAGAGAGTGTGTGTGTATTTTGCATGATTTTTAAAAGGATGACTAGTTTGTTTATGTGACTAACAGGCCTAATGAAGGAATCTCAGTTATAATGTCAAGCTCCATCAGTGCTGAAGAGAAAACACCATAAAGCTCCAAAGGGGCAGTTCATTAAAAGCCAAATTATATTTAATATTGATCACCACTGGTCATTTCCATCAATCCCCAGAGCTTCTGAATGCTGCTCACGTTGATAAAATGGCCATTGATTGACTGTTTTTTCATCTTTATCTCTTCACAGATTTTCCGCAGAGCTGACAAAAATGGTGAGTGTGAATCTTGACCTTTTGCTGCATCACATTTAAAAGGTTTCTCTTGTTACTTTTACACAGTGGTTCAATTGCAAGTCTAATGAAAAGCAATTTATTTCTAGCATTCTGCTAAGTCACTGTAAATAAAACTTTTATTTTTGCAAAAATAACCTGATGTATTGGTTAACAATCTCTCTTGGTGTGCATGAATTTGAAAGAAAAGTAATGCTCATGAGTTCAAATATCAACATTCCTTAAAGAGGACCTATAATACCCCTTTTACAAGATGTAATATAAGTCTCTGGTGTCCCCAGAATGTGTCTGTGAAGTTTCAGCTCAAAATACCCCACAGATCATTTATTATAGCTTGTCAAATTTGCCTCTATTTGGGTGTGAGTAAAAACACGCCATTTTTGTGCGTGTCCCTTAAAATGCAAATGAGCTGCTGCTCCCGGCCCCCTTTCCAGAAGAGGGCGGAGCTTTAACAGCTCACGCTTCGGTTGCTCAACAACAACAAAGCTGGAGAATCTCACGCAGCCAAAATGACGACGGTGACCCTCGTTTGTGAAGCAGTCAACAACACTTGACTACAACAACTCTTCCTCTTCTCTAAAGCGTTCCAATATGGTTTATATAAATTTAAGAGTTTGTGATGTCACTAACCCAGGAAGAAGCTCGTTGCCGTTTGTTGTAGTCCTTAAACAGCGATTTCTGTAACAGAAAATATCTCTCTTTGCATTGAACTTTGAGCGTCATAACTGTGCAGATGTTGTTTATGCTCAAACAGCAACATTACACACTAACTAAAGTTAAAAAAGTTAAATCATAATCAAGGACCCCTTTAAACACCTCTGATTGGTCATTATTTTCAACAAAAATGGCTGTGACTGGCTATAACACTCAACTCTGCAAAAGCACGTTGTAAATAGAGACATTGGCAGCAATTTCTAAGTGAAAATTGTTTCTACACCAGATTTTTTTTTTCAGTGTAGTTTCTTGGAATGCAAATATAGCCAGTTGCAAAGGACCAAACTTTTCATTTTTATCTATGAGAGTTTGAAACCTCAAAGTCCCTCAGACACGGTGGCCCGCTGGTTCATCTGAGCGGCCCGGGAGCCAGTGACCAGAAAATCTTGTTTATTCTTCAAAGGACGGTAATGCACGAGGAGGGAGAGGGCGAAATGAACAGAATGATGCGCTGTCCAAACAAATCAGAAATGAGTGGCTGTCACTGGGGCAGCACAAGTCCTTTCAGAGGTCATTACCATTGTTCCAGAATGCCAATTACCCTCTTGCCACTTCAATCATGCTCTCATCATTACCAAGGACAGAGAGAAAGAGAGAAAGAGAAGTTGAGTGGGAGAATATAAGAGCGGCAGAGCGGCGAAAGAGTCTGTGTATGTGCTGTGAAAGCCATAATTAGTGAGCTTTACTAAGGCAGCATCAATATTACTATTGCTCATGGTGAGTTAGTGTTAGTGATTTGAACAAACCCCTAACATTACATGTATATTTGCCATGTCTATGCACAATTGTCATCTGCCAGATGATAAAACCAGTGGGGAAAAAATCCCACAGACCTGAGACAATAATATAATAACCCTGCATGGAGGTCAGTTTTGCACATGTGACACTTCTCAATATATTCAGAAATCTAATGACATCATAAAGCATCTGGGCTTTGAGCTGTTGGTGTCAAACTAGAGCACTGTTGCTAAGTAGAACATTGAGTTACGAGTGGGAAATAAAAACAGAGTTTGGCTGGTATTCTCCTCTTGAGAATAAATCAAGCTTTTAGTGGAGTTTCAGCTCTCCTGTGTGGATTTTGAGCTCAGTGACTTGAAGGCAGATTATTTAAAGATTAGAAGATGAGTTCAAACCAGCACTAACCTAGTTAATAAACTCTCTCCCGCAGGCCTGTGATACTGAGGTGATGTATGAGTGGATTTCTGAAGCCAACTTATCTGGGTTGTGTCTGATAAACTTTGAGGAAGGGATTAGACTGATTAGGGCTGTTAATTAACTTTCGAATATTAATGCAAGAATTGTTGGTATTAATTCAGTATTTTTAAAGGCATTTAATTTGCATGTGAATGTGAAATATCACCTTATGCTTTATACACTGTAAAAAAATATTTTCATGAATTGTATTCACACATTTTTTTTCTTTTGTCAAATCAACTTACATAACATAACATAATATTTTGAGTTTCTGTTGATTAAACCAATCGCCTTCATTGTATTAATTTAACTCAACCAGGTAACTTACTTTAAGTTAAACCAACAATTCTTTTTTACAGCGTAGGAAATGCTTTATTTTACTTCTCCAATCACATTAAATGCATAATCAGTGTTATTTAAGTATTATTTATATAATATATAGTGCTGTCAAATCATTTAATTGCAATTCATCGCATCTAATATGAAAGTTGGTAATAATATGTATATATATTATATAGTGACTATATATATACACAGGTAAATATGATCAAAGATGACTATAAAAATAAATCTGCATTGTTTATCCCTTTGATCTTTAATTCATAAAATTATCAAAAATCTAACCTTTCATTGAAATAAAAAAATTTAAAGTGGGTGGAAAATCACATTATGAAATAAATGTTTTTCGTTGGACACAATTATTGGCACCCCTAGAATTTTTTATGAGTAAAATATCTCTGAAGTATATTCCCATTCATATTTACATTTTTTAGCACACCAGGGTGATCATGAACATGAAATTGTCCAGCCATGACTTCCAGTATAAACATGAGGAAACACAAAGGCCAAATTCCCTTAATCATTCATCACAATGAGAAAAACCAAAGAATATAGTTCTGATGTGCAGCAAAAGATTGTTGAGCTTCACAAAATAGAAAGTGGCTGTAAGAAAATAGCTAAAGCATTGAAAATCCCCATTTCCACTATCAGGGCAATAATTAAGAAATTACAAATCTGCCTGGAAGAGGACGCGTGTCTAAATCGTCCTAATGTGAAGTGAAGAAGAGAGTTTGAGTGGCCAATGACTCTCCAAGGATCACAGCTGGAGAATTGCAGAGATTAGTTGAGTCTTGAGTCTCAGAAAGCTTAAAAAAAATGATTTGGTGCACACATGGATAAAAAGTACCCCATGCCCACGGTTAAATACTGCTGGATCTTTAATGTTGTGGGCCTGTTTTTCTGCTGGAGGTCCTGGACATCTTGTTCAGATACATGGCATCATGGATTCTATCAAATACCAACAGATAAAAAATCTAAACCTGACCGCTTCTGCTAGAAATCCAATAACGGGCCGTGGTTGGATCTTCCATCAGGACAATGATCCAAAACAAACATCAAAACCAACACAAAAATGTGTCACTGAGCACAAAATGAAGCTTCTGCCATGGCCGCCCCAGTCCCCTGACCTGAACCCTAAAGAGAATGAGTGGAGTGAACTGAAGAGAAGAAGCACCAACATGGAGCTGGAATCTGAAGGATCTGGAGAGATTCTGCCTGAAGGAATGGTCTCTGATCTCTCCTCAGGTGTTCTCCAAACTCATCAGGCACTTTAGAAGAAGACTCAGAGCTGTTATCTTGGCAAAAGGAGGTTGCAAAAAGTATTGAATAAAAGGGTGCCAATAATTGTGGCCAACATGTTTTGTAAAAAAACATTTATTTCATAATGTGATTTTCCCCCACTTTCAATTCTTTTCCTTCAATGAAAGGATATAATTTTGCTAATTTTACGAATTAAAGATCAAAGGGATAAACAATGCAGATTTATTTTTATAGTCATCTTTGATCATATTTACCAAGGGTGCCAATAATTCTGACCACCACTGTATATATATATAGTCACTATATAATATATATACATATTATTACCAACTTTCATATTAAATGCGATGAATTGCAATATATATACACACACACACGTATATATTTTTACAAACTTGATATATATAAACAAACACACGTATATATATTTACGAACTTTTATATTGATTAATCGCATTTAATATAAAAGTTTTTAAATATATAATATGTGTGTGTGTGTGTGTGTGTGTGTGTATATACACATATGTATATATTTTTACAAACTTTTATGTTAGATGTGATTAATCATGATTAATTGATTTGACAGCACTAATAAAATTATGGTATTTAGTAATAATTTTAATTAGCTTTTATTTTTATATTTTCAGTTATAACTTTAATTTCAATTTCTTTAATTTTAAGTTTTTTGTTCTTCAACTTAAGCATATTTTATTTATATAACATTTTATGTTTTTAAAGTAAGTTTTTCATCTGATGTTTATATTATTTTTAAGTTTATAAAACTTTTTTTAGTTTTAGTTAACAATAATGGCAAAAAAAAATTAATCACAATTAATTGTTTTTGATCAAATGACAACCCTAATAATAATTAATAGTCTATGAAAAATGTTTTGAAATATGGTGAAATTGTATGTATTGGGTAAGTAAACAAATTAATGTGCATGTTAAGGGCACTGTAAACCCGAAAAAGTTGGGCTAACTCAAAAAATTTGAGGTAATGAGTTTACATCAATTTTTTTTATTTATGATGTTCCCAATTTTAAGTAAGCAGAACTATCAAGTGTTGAGTTTGTAGTACTCACGCATGTTAATTCCTCCTAACTTGAAATACTGAGTTAGCTAACTCATACATTTTGATAGCAATTAATGAAAATACAGAAAATGCCAACTTACTAATTTCCTAACATGTTAACGATAGCATAACATATAACACTTAGTGAATAAGTACAGCAACGTATAACACTTAATTTAAGCATTATTACTCTCCCTTTTGAGTGCCATGGGCAAAGCGTTCTGGGAAATAGAAATCCCAGCCCAGATTCAGTTAAACTGAAAGATTCATACAACTCAAAACAATGAAACAGTTCAGTTTACTTGAAATATGTCAGTGCTGTGAACTCAAAAGAAAAAGAAAGTTTGAAATACTCATAGTAGTTAATTTAACTGAACTAATTTGTTCAATTTAAGTTTGTCCAACTCAAACCAATTAAGTATTTTGAGCGTTCGGGTTTACAGTGGGTTAGTTGGGTTATTTAAAATTTAAAGCATCCATCAGTGGCAGATTTAGGCCATTGCTTGTTGATTTTAGTGCTGAAATGGTTAGTAGTTAACGGTGATGTGTACTTGTATGTATGTTCAAATAGTTTCCGGTGTATTCAGAGACACTTTAAGTCAGTTATTGGTTGTTTATCTTCATCAAGAGTTGAACAGTGACTCTGTCAACGTTCCTCTGCGTCCCAAAAACTGCTCAGTTTTGGGGCAGAGCTATTTTGCAGTTGTCTTTGCTCCAACTTTGAAATTACATGCTGCTTCTTTAAATTCAACTGCTTCAATATTCTGGTTGTAGTTCGTTCTTCTACTAACTGTGTCACCCCACTCCCGTCCGTGTTACATAACTGAATCGTATCGCCTGAAAGAAGGTCAGTTTCAGCATCTGCCTGAGCCCGTCGCTGCTGGCCAATCGAATGACAAACGGCACGTCAAGCGTGTCTGACGGCGCCTTCGGCAGGGCCCGAAATACTGGAGCTGTCAGCACAAGAGACACATAGAACGAATGAGAATGTGGGGGAATGTAATGAAAAAGGCCTAAGAGAGACAAAACAGGCTGTGAACGCCCACTGCGACTGTCTCTTCACATACAACCAGCACATTCCCTTCTGTTCGACTGCATCTTCCTTCCACAAATTAGCCTGTTTGCAAATGTTCTAGATTTCTGTCTGCATATTCATAATTTTCTCATCCTGTAAACCCTGTTTATCATGCTCTTCCTACTGTCTCCCCCTCAATCCCTTCTTTATTCCTCTCTCTCTGAGTGTTCCTGTTTCTTTCTCCGCTCAGACAAACAGACAGATTGGCTCGGGCTTCAGAGTGTTTGTCTGCTCGCGTTGCATCTGTTGACTCAATCTGACAGCACTGCTGGTCGAGTTAGTGGTGAAGCAAACCTCTCAGAACTAGAGGAAGAAAGATGAGGAAAGATGAGTGTGATTATGAGGATGCAGGAGCTGAATGTATCAGGAAAGAAAAGGGAAAGAAAATTTGTGCTATTCAATGAATTGGTTATAAGTTTCTTTGAGTTTTTTTGTGAATGACTCCTCAAGTCATATGTTTTGTTGAGGAGAGGTGTGCTGTTACTTTATTATGTGATCAGGCAACATTCTAACAACCATTCAGAACATTCTTGCAACATTCTAGCAACCATTCAGAACGCCCCGGGTTACTTCACTGTAACCCTGTTCCCTGAAAAAGCGGGAATGAGAAGCTGCGGTTAATTTAGTGCTATAGGAACGTCTTTAGTCGTGACCAGCTGTGAATACGTGTAAAACAACGTCAATGAAATAGACCTATATTTATAGCCTGCGTGACGTCATTTGAATGCGTCGTATGCAAGGCTATAATTAGATGTGCCGCAGGTGCATCTGCAGATATTTTGTCTGAAGAGCAGTCCTGGGACATCCTAGTGCGGCAATGAAGCACAGCTTCTCGTTCCCGCTTTTTCAGGGAACAGGGTTACAGTGAAGTAACCCAGGGCGTTCCCTTTCAAAAGCTACACTCGAGCTGTGCTTAATTCGGCGCTATGGGAACAAGAATACCCATGCCGCCGCACTGTGTCCGGACCCCCAGGCTGTGAAGTGTGTCACAAAGCTGTTTCTTGGCAGCCGCACCCCTGTTATGGCCGCCATGACAAACGAATAGTTGCTCTGACTTACACCACTGGCTAGTGCAGTGGATGTAGGCCTGAAGAGCACGGACTGGACACAGTCTGTGAAGTCTCTCCTGCTCCGGCGTAGTGATTGGCGGAGGGCAGAAGGCTTTGAGAGTGACTGGATGCAAGTTCGAGAAAGGAACCTTAGGCAGATAGTCAGGATGAGGATGCAAAATAGCTTTCACCATTCCTGGGGCAAAGTCTAAGCAGGATGGCACAATGGACAGAGCCTGCAAGTCCCCAATTCTCTTTAGAGAAGTTATAGCCATTAGAAAAATCATTTTCAGAGTTAACAGCTTGTCAGAAACTGACTCTAATGGTTCAAAGGGGGTTTCAACCAGGCCTAGCAATAGGACTATTGCTAGGTCCCATGAAAGGATCCTGGTTCTAACAGGGGGCCTCAGCCGCCTAGCTCCTCAAAAAAAGTGAGAGAGCAGTACATGCTTGCCCAAAGGCACCCTGTCAATCAGAGCATGGCAAGCCGAGAGAGTGGCCACATAAACCCTGAGAGTGGCGGGGCATGTACCTGTTGATAATTTTTTCCTGCAGAAAGTCCAGAACTGTAGCAATCTGGCATTTAACTGGATCTGAAGAGGTCCATCTCTGTTTCATAAAATCTTTACCAGATTTGTTTCACTACCTCGGGTGGAATTTCTACTTCCCCGTCGGTATGCTGGTCTGGACAGTAGATCTGCTCCCACATTGAGATATCTGGGGATATAAATCTCCCTGAGGGACAGGAACTTGTCCTGAGCCCAGAGCAGAATGCGCTGCAGAAGTGCACACAGCATTAGCGTGACTTACCATAAACATGGCGCGTGCCACTCAGCGCATGCCCTTGCCCTTATTTGCCGTGGGGAATTTCTTGGACAAAATCTCCCGGCTCTGAGCCACAACTGAAATGGTTTCATATGCAAAAGGCCCATAGGAATCATAGAGGACGCTGACGCCATGAGACCTAACATTTCTTGATAATGCAGAACAGTGCAATCTTGGCCTAGCCTGACATTGTTCAGGGTGGTTAGAATGGTCTCAACTCGAGTGGGAGACAATTGTGCCCGCATCATGGTCGAATCCCATATGACCCCTAAATATGTCGTTCTCTAGGTAGGACAGAGAACACTTTTCTTCTCATTTACTCTCAACCCTAGAGAAACTAGATGAGCTAGTACGACATCTCTGTGTTGTAACGCCATCTCTTGTGACTGTGCTAGTATTAGACAGTCGTCTATGTAACTCAAAATGCGAATGCCCTGGAGTCGCAATGGAGCCAGTGCTGCATCCATGCATTTTGTGTGGGGTGATAGGCCTAGGCCAAATGGAAGAACCCGATATTGGTAAGCTTCGCCCCCGAAAGCGAACCTCAGGAACCTCCTGTGTTGTATTTCTATGTGAAAATATGCATCCTTCAGTTCGATCGTGACGAACCAATCATGATGTTGGATTGCGACACGATCATCTTTACGGTTAACATCTTGAACTTGAGAGCTTTGACTGAATGGTTTAAGCCTTGAAGATCTAAGATTGGACACAGCCCCTCGTCCTTTTTAGGGAACTAAGAAGTATCTGCTGTAGTAACCTGACTCTCTCTCTAGAGGGGAAACATGCTCTATGGCCCCTTTCTCCAGAAGAGATTGCAGCTCTTGTGACAGTAAAGTCACTTGGCCCGGCTTCACGGCTTGCCGATGAAACAAGGAGAACGACAAATAAATTGTATTCTGTATCCTTTTTCTACTGTCTTTAGAACCCACGCAGAAATCCCTGGCAGTAGTTTCCAAGCTGCCAAGTTCTCTGAAATGGGCACTAATTTTGATACTTCCCTTAGAGGGGATGTTAGATGTTCCACATCCTGATGTGTTACAGGAATCAACAGAACACCTAACATTTCGCTGAAAACCACTACCCCCCGAAGCACCAGAGGTGGTGAGGAAGAAGGGTTTATGTGGAGATATTGAGAAGGGGTGGGTGTTAGATACTATGAGGCTGCTGAGCGTGATAAGCCAGTCCCCAGTTTTTACGAGGGGAAGCGCAACTCACCACAGTCTGCTTTTGAGCCTTTCTTCAGCAGGTCAGCCTGGTCCACCTGCAACACTGCCATAGTGTGCAGAGCAGTACCAGTCTGACACACTGATCGAAACGCCTTCCCACCAGTATGGATGTTATTATGCATAACTTGGTGGGGAGTGCTGTCTCTTTAAGTGACGATGAGATAGCATGCGAGCGTCTCCCCGATCTGAGGCAGCATCGTATAAACGCGTGCCTTCACACCCGCGATAGTCGAGCGGGTCGACGTCACGGGCACAAAGACACATATTTATTTTATAATGCTTTAGGGGTCTGACTAGTGTTTCACTGCATGAGTGACCGCCCAGAGCAGTTCCCTTTCGCTTTATCTTCACGGGAGGAAAGCTCAGAGATGGACAAACATTCCATTCCATTCCAACGGAAAAAACTTCAGTGTCCTCCACCCGAGCCGAAGAAGTGCAGAGGCACGCTTCGGTCCCGGCAAAAGGACATTGTGATCCGGAGAGAGAGAAAGAGAGAGAGAGAGAGAGCAATAGGGATGGACCTGTCTCTCGCTCCTCAGCCAAATCTCCACGCGAGCCCCAAACAAACCAAACAATACTGGTGTGTGTCCAATTCGGAGATGGAACGCGAACACGGAGACACACACCATTTGCTTTGTTTCAGCCATGACTTTCTCTCAAATATATAATATATGTGTGTTCACTTTTCACTTGTCAGACAGAGTTGAAAAAGAACAAAGGGAGAGAAAGTTCTGCGCACTGCGTCAAATCTAACTCCTAACAAAGTGATGAAGGAAACATTCTAACAACCATTCAGAACATTCTTGCAACATTCTAGCAACTATTCAGAACATTCTTGCAACATTCTAACAACCATTCAGAACACAATTGCAACATTCTAGCAACCACTTAGAACATTCTTGCAACATTCTAGCAACCATTCAGAACACACTTGCAACATTCTAGCAACCATTCAGAACACTCTAACAACATTCTAGCAACCATTCAGAACACACCTGCAACATTCTAGCAACCATTCAGAACACACTTGCAACATTCTAGCAACCATTCAGAACACACCTGCAACATTCTAGCAACCATTCAGAACACACTTGCAACATTCTAGCAACCATTCAGAACACACTTGCAACATTCTAGCAACCATTCAGAACACACTTGCAACATTCTAGCAACCATTCAGAACACTCTAACAACATTCTAGCAACCATTCAGAACACACCTGCAACATTCTAGCAACCATTCAGAACACACTTGCAACATTCTAGCAACCATTCAGAACACACCTGCAACATTCTAGCAACCATTCAGAACACACTTGCAACATTCTAGCAACCATTCAGAACACACCTGCAACATTCTAGCAACCATTCAGAACACACTTGCAACATTCTAGCAACCATTCAGAACACACCTGCAACATTCTAGCAACCATTCAGAACACACTTGCAACATTCTAGCAACCATTCAGAACACTCTAACAACATTCTAGCAACCATTCAGAACACACTTGCAGCATTCTAGCAACCAATCAGAACACACTTCCAACATTCTAACAACCATTCAGAACATTGTTGCAACATTGTAACAACCATTCATGACATTGTTGTAACATTCAAGCAACCCTTCAGAACACTCCAACAACATTCTAGCAACCATTCAGAACACACTTGCAGCATTCTAGCAACCAATCAGAACACTCTTTATAACATTCTAGCAACCATTCAGAACACTCTAACAACATTCTAGCAACCATTCAGAACACACCTGCAACATTCTAGCAACCATTCAGAACACACTTGCAACATTCTAGCAACCATTCAGAACACACCTGCAACATTCTAGCAACCATTCAGAACACACTTGCAACATTCTAGCAACCATTCAGAACACACTTGCAACATTCTAGCAACCATTCAGAACACACTTGCAACATTCTAGCAACCATTCAGAACACTCTAACAACATTCTAGCAACCATTCAGAACACACCTGCAACATTCTAGCAACCATTCAGAACACACTTGCAACATTCTAGCAACCATTCAGAACACACCTGCAACATTCTAGCAACCATTCAGAACACACTTGCAACATTCTAGCAACCATTCAGAACACACCTGCAACATTCTAGCAACCATTCAGAACACACTTGCAACATTCTAGCAACCATTCAGAACACACCTGCAACATTCTAGCAACCATTCAGAACACACTTGCAACATTCTAGCAACCATTCAGAACACTCTAACAACATTCTAGCAACCATTCAGAACACACTTGCAGCATTCTAGCAACCAATCAGAACACTCTTTATAACATTCTAGCAACCATTCAGAACACACTTCCAACATTCTAACAACCATTCAGAACATTGTTGCAACATTGTAACAACCATTCATGACATTGTTGTAACATTCAAGCAACCCTTCAGAACACTCCAACAACATTCTAGCAACCATTCAGAACACACTTGCAGCATTCTAGCAACCAATCAGAACACTCTTTATAACATTCTAGCAACCATTCAGAACACTCTAACAACCTTCTAGCAACCATTATATTCTAGCAACCACTACCAGAAACATCATATCAACCATCCAGAACACCCTAGGAACCATCCAGCAACATCTTAGCAACCATCCAGAAAAACCTAGCAACATCCTATCAACCATTCAGAGGAACCCTGCATTAGCACAAATCACAAAGCACAGTGTTTTTTGTGTGCATCCCACTGTTCCAAATTCAACCACACTTTAAAACTGCAACAAGAAGCCAGTGAGCTCAAGAGAGGCAAAAGAGACACTGTTGGATAGTGTTACTTCAAAATATGAGTGATTATTGCATTATTTGATTTCATATTGAGTAAAATTAGTTTTTATTTTATTTTTGCACTATTGTTTTTTTTTTTGTTCATCCGAGGTACTACCTCTCTTATCTTGCCTGAGTTGAATTATCTGTGAAAATTGCACTTTTTTAGACCTGTTCTGAGTAGTAAAGGTTATCAGACTGTCATACTGAGATGAAAAATTACATGCGAAAACTGCAGTTCTCTGAGAAAGAGCCACCGAATGAGAAATAGCTTAAAAAAGCAGATGACTGGAGGTTTTTTTGCTGAAATAAAGCGTCGCCTTGGCAGCTCTCACAAAAGCCTGAGACTGTCCTGTGAATTCTAAATCTAACTTTGTTTCTCTCCCGTTTCATTTAAAACAATTTTCCTTTTGAACCTCGTCTTCAGAAAAAAAGATACTGCCTCTTTTAAAATGTGCTTTTAACTATTCAGATGATACTGTCTTTTCTTTCCCTAATGTGGAAATAAAGCTACTTTAAACATAAAATATTCATATAGAATATTATCACTATAGACGGCATTTGCTGTGTCTCATTACCGCAGGGCAATTGTGTCGCTCATACATAAATGAATAATTCTGCATCCAAACTGCTCATAAACTATTTAAATTTCTTGCTCTTGGACTTCAATTCATTTTTGTACATTTGCAGTGAATGCATTTAAATAAGTTTGACCACCTGCTGCATATTTGAGCATGCTCCTTTGAGCTTGTGTTCATGCAGAGAAGCATGAATCATCATTTTCTCAGTTTTATTTTGTTAGATCTCCATCATCCAGAATGAATGTCTCAGAAATTCTCCTTTACACTGACATTCAGCCATTTCTCCCATTGTGGCAGCGGTGAGATGTGATGTACGTTTTAGCCTCAAAGAAACTTTTGGCCATTATTTTGGATCCTTTCAGCGAGGGACAAACGTGGGCACAAGAGACGTTTGTCTGCTACTGAAGCACTAAAGCTGCAGGGCAGGTTCTGAATGAACTGCTGGGTCGGTCCCTGGTGAACACCTGGTGACATTTGACAGAATCACTCATGGAGGGTTTTGCTCTTTTTAAGGTATATTCACCCACTAAACACCTCCAGGTAATGGAGAGCTAATTTGCCAGTGTGGAAATATTTAATTCTGGTGCAGTAAAAAAAAAAAAAAAAAAATTAAATAAAATGGTAATTTTGTTGCACCTTTAAAATGAAATAACTTAATTGTAATTTAAAGTTATAGGCCATACATTAGAAGATTTAGAGGTTTTGTGGATGCATATCATTTTTGGACTGATGTGCTTGATTGTTTTAGTGTTAAGATATTGAAGGCGGATTTACTAAACTATTGCATCTCTTTTGCAATGGCAGATAGCTGAAAGTATCAGGAAAGGGGAGAAAGGAGACAAATGTATTAAAAGACAAGTGAATCATGTCAAATAGAGAAAAAGGGAAGGAAAATTTGTGCTATTCAATGAATTGGTCATAAGTTTCTTTGAGGTTTTTCATGAATGTTTCCTGAAATCATGTTTGATAATTATTATAAATCATGTCTTGTTGAGGAGAGGTGTGCTGTTTATTATGAGATGAGACTTCCAAGCCATATCTAGAGACCAGAATAGTATTGGCATACTTGCAACATTCTAGCAACCATTTGGAACATACTTGCAACATTCTAGCAACCATTCAGAACACACTTGCAACATTCTAGCAACCATTTGGAACATACTTGCAACATTCTAGCAACCATTCAGAACACACTTGCAACATCTAGCAACCATTCAGCACACGCTTACAACATTCTACCAACCATTCAGAACACACTTGCAACATTCTAGCAACCATTCAGAACACACTTGCAACATCTAGCAACCATTCAGAACACGCTTACAACATTCTATCAACCATTTGGAACATACTTGCAACATTCTAGCAACCATTTGGAACATACTTGCAACATTCTAGCAACCATTTGGAACATACTTGCAACATTCTAGCAACTATTCAGAACACACTTACAACATTCTAGCAACCATTCAGAACACACTTGCAACATTCTAGCAACCATTTGGAACATACTTGCAACATTCTAGCAACCATTCAGAACACCCTTGCAACATCTAGCAACCATTTGGAACACACTTGCAACATTCTAGAAACCATTCAGAACACACTTGCAACATTCTAGCAACCATTCAGAACACACTTGCAACATCTAGCAACCATTCAGAACACGCTTACAACATTCTATCAACCATTTGGAACATACTTGCAACATTCTAGCAACCATTCAGAACACACTTGCAACATTCTAGCAACCATTTGGAACATACTTGCAACATTCTAGCAACCATTAAGAACAGACTTGCAACATTCTAGCAACCATTTGGAACACACTTGCAACATTCTAGCAACCATTCAGAACACACTTGCAACATTCTAGCAACCATTCGGAACATACTTGCAACATTCTAGCAACTATTCAGAACACACTTACAACATTCTAGCAACCATTCAGAACACACTTGCAACATTCTAGCAACCATTTGGAACATACTTGCAACATTCTAGCAACCATTCAGAACACCCTTGCAACATCTAGCAACCATTTGGAACACACTTGCAACATTCTAGAAACCATTCAGAACACACTTGCAACATTCTAGCAACCAGTCAGAACACACATGCAACATTCTAGCAACCATTCAGAACACACTTGCAATCTTCAATCTTCTTTTAACTGTTTGGAACATAATTGCAACATTCTAGCAGCCATTTAGAACACTCTGTCAACATTCTATCAACCATTTGGAACACACTTGCAACATTCTAGCAACCATTCAGAACACACTTGCAACATTCTAGCAACCATTTGGAACATACTTGCAACATTCTAGCAACTATTCAGAACACACTTACAACATTCTAGCAACCATTCAGAACACACTTGCAACATTCTAGCAACCATTTGGAACATACTTGCAACATTCTAGCAACCATTCAGAACACCCTTGCAACATCTAGCAACCATTTGGAACACACTTGCAACATTCTAGAAACCATTCAGAACACACTTGCAACATTCTAGAAACCATTCAGAACACACTTGCAACATTCTAGCAACCATTCAGAACACACATGCAACATTCTAGCAACCATTCAGAACACACTTGCAATCTTCAATCTTCTTTTAACTGTTTGGAACATAATTGCAACATTCTAGCAGCCATTTAGAACACTCTGTCAACATTCTATCAACCATTTGGAACACACTTGCAACATTCTAGCAACCATTTGAAACATACTTGCAACATTCTAGCAACCATTCAGAACACACTTGCAACATTCTAGCAACCATTTGAAACATACTTGCAACATTCTAGCAACCATTCAGAACACACTTGCAACATTCTAGCAACCATTTGGAAGATACTTGCAACATTCTAGCAACCATTCAGAACATACTTGCAACATTCTAGGAACCATTCAGAACACTCTGTCAACGTTCTATCAACCATTCAGAACACACTTGCAACATTCTAGCAACCATTTGAAACATACTTGCAACATTCTAGCAACCATTCAGAACACACTTGCAACATTCTAGCAACCATTTGGAAGATACTTGCAACATTCTAGCAACCATTTGGAACATACTTGCAACATTCTAGCAACCATTCAGAACACTCTAAAGACATCCTAGCAACTTTGAGGTTGCTAGTTTTACTAAACTACTGCATCTCTTTTGCAATGGCGATATTTCCCCATGCAAGTTTATGGATGTTTGTGCAGTGATTTGCATAATTCCTTTAGTGAAACAACCTTAAAAGTACATGCAAATAAATGGTGCTGTCAGTGTTTTTAAATGTCATTAAATGTTTTTTAAATGCCTGAACCCCATACATTTTTGAAGTGTGGATGTGTGTATGAGGGAAAACAAATCAGGCTTTAACAGAATAAATCCCTGAAGTAACTGTACCAGATGAGGTTCTGTCACATTGTTCCACCCTTGCTAAAGGAAATGTTTTTGAAGCACTGCATGGAATGGGTGGGAAACGCTTAGGAAGACGCATTAGAGTCTGCTGATCTCCAGACAACAACACAGAACGGCACATTAGTTTTGAGACTAAATAAGGCAGAGCAGCAGAGTGGATAAAAGTCTCCTGAGAGCCAAACTGTTCTCTCTGGTGCCTCCATTAACCACAAGAGCTGCTATCTAGCTGTCTGCAGCAGATTGGAGCTCTTACTGGACTTCAGATATCACTCTGAATTAAACTTTGACCTAGAAATGTCAGGTGATGTTTGACAAAAAAACAAAGCAAATATTTAGAGTAAGATTTTTAATGTTTTTGAAAGAAGTCTCTCTTGCTCACCAAGGCTGCATTTATTTGATCAAAAATACAGTAAAACACGGTAATATTGTGAAATATTATTAAAATTTAAAATAGCTGATTTCTATGTGAATATATTGTAAAATGTAATTTATTCCTGTGATCAAAGCTCAATTTTATCTGAAATGTTCACCATTACGCCAATCAGTGTTATATTTATATGATTATTTTCAGGATAATTTGATGAATAGAAAGTTTCTAAAGAACAGCGTTTGTTTGAAATACCATCTTTTGTAACATTTTAAATGTTTTACTGTCACTTTGCACCAATACATCCTTAGTGAATAAAAGTATTAAATATTTTTTTCTTTTTATGTAATCTTACAGACCCTAAACTTTTGAACCGTAGCATATAGTATTAAAGTATCACTTTTATCACTTTTGTGTATTATTTCATATAGTGCAGACAGATACACATTTAACTTCATGGATGAAATGAATGAATGCAAGTTTAGGGTCCAATTCTCACTTTTAACTAGTTATATATTAGCATGCATATTACTAGGATATTGGCTGTTTATTAGTACTTATAAAGCACATATTAATGCCTTATTCAGCATGACCATATTCTACGTCCCTTAATCCTAAACTTAACATCTATTTCACTAACTATTAACAAACCCGCTGATGCTGTAACTGGAAGTTCTCAAAGTGCTGATGTTTCTTCCAACATAATTACATTTCTGGTCAAGATATAAATTGTCTTTATTTTCTTCTTAAGTGCATCATTGGCTGGCTAGTGTGTATTTTAATTACCCAAAGACAGAATGAAGAAGGTGCCACTGTTTGGCTCTGAACCGAAGCTGAGCGGAGATCTGACCGTCTGTTGTGAAGAGACTGAACCCAGATGGCCGTAAAATTTGCTCTTGAATTAATTGGAGCTGTTGGAGAGTTTTCTAATGCGCTGAATATGTCCACTGTCGCTTTGAGCCTCCTGTGTAATTAAGTATCCATTTGGCCACAAAAATGTTTTTAACTTAAAAACATTCAAAGCTCTTTCATGTATTGTAGTGAAATTGCATATTTGTGGATCAGATGGTTATTTGAAGAAGCCTTGTTGATGTGTGCATGAATTTTATTTCGAGTATAAATATGAACCTGTGTGTGTGTGATTTTAGTGAATTGTAAGTCTGATCACCATTTTGACAGTATCAGTCTAATTATGTTCTTTTGACCCATCAGTGGTTGATGTCTAGATCATAATGATGTGTGCTTTATAAATGAGACATATTTTACTTTCATTCTCAGTGAATTCTTTCTCAAAGAGGATTGAACTGCCGTTCTCGTCTGATCTCTGGCCCTGGAGACAGACTGCTTCTCTTTGCCATCTGTCTTTGATTTATGCCTGAAACTTTTCTCTGTTCCAATATAAAAGTTATCAGAGGCTTTATATTTCAATATATTTAGGGGTTCAAGCACATAGCGCTGAAACCATATTGTAATTGTTAAAATTTCCAAGGATTTGCATTCTCCCCTGAAAGTGATCAGGCAGACAATGTCACCAAGGCTTGCCCCGATTGGTCTGACTGGGGGCGCTACAGTGGTGAAAAGTACGAAATCACTTATAACTTCTGAACCGTTAGGAGTAGGCTCAAGTGTCTTATATCGTTGGAATCCTTTTCGAGTAAATTTTCATGTATTATGGATTTTTTGAAAAAACAACATTTGCGAACTAGTCCTAGGTTTTTGGCCTGATCGGAACCAAACCAGTGCAGTGAGATTCTCTGATTGTCAATAATTATCAAAAAACGGATGAAATTTCAATTCTTGATCACTAAGGGCCACCAGCCGCTTTTACTACAATGGCTATAACTTGTGAACGGAATGAGATATTTTCACCAAACTTGGCACGCCTATGTAAGAGCTCATTCTGTGGTTGCATGAAAAAGGACGCGCCAATTGGCCACTTGGTGGTGCTATAACAGGAAAAAAACAGCTATAACAACTTCACCGTTAGTCCGATTGGCTTAAAAATTAGCATGCGGTGTCTTTGTCCGAGGTGCCATGACTGTCTATGAGGACACTGACATTTCTCAAAAAACATGTCCGCCATCGGCCAATTAATTTTGAGCAGCTATCAGACAAGGTAAACGGAGGCCGATTGGAACGAAACTCGCTAGGCCCGTTTGACTCACGGCCCCAGAGGCCTGTGAGAATTTCGAAAAAATTCGGCCACCGGGGGGTGCCTTTCAAGTTTTTCACGTGCATAAAGGATTATGTATCGTGCTATTTTTCACACACACCCATGACATTCATACCACATGGTAGAACCTCTAGGACCATTAAATATTATTTTTAAAAAACAACTTTGGCGAACTAGTCATAGCTCAATCTCGATAAAACCACTGCGACACAATTCTTGGGACTCTCTAGGTCAATAATCATCAAAAAATGTTGAACTTTTGCCTTTGGATAGCTATACTGCCGTCCAAAGGCAAAGCGCAGTAACTACACATTTGATTACACATACTTTTTAAATAAAATGAGCAGAACACTCTTTGTGGTAATTGGAGCATTGCGATAAGATGACTTTTAATCTCGAGTCTTAGCCTACTACTGACTACTGAGATACTGCACTTTGCTTTTGCAATAGTGTTTTAGTTGTTTAAGGTCATCCAAAGGCAGAGTGCAGTATCTACATTTTAGGGGTCAAAGGTCACATCAGTGGTCATGGTTTTTATCTATAAAAAATGTCTTCCTAAGAAGGCATTACATGAATGCATTACCATTAATCTACCCACAACATGTTTGACTGGCTGGTATAAAAACTTTAAAGGCGTTTTTCTCAGTTTCAGTGTTTGTGTAGTATCTGCACTTTGCCTTTGTAGGGCAGTATAGCAGGGTCATTTAAAAACCAGGCATGGCCAAGTCTACCCAAAAGAGTATCGTTCCTAAATGAAAACTCAGAACTTCGCATCATTATGTGAGCACATGCGGCACATGATTCTGTAAATAGTCTTATAGAGTGATGACTGATATTTATATGCATTTTATGTAAGTATCTGCTATATTTCATATGTCACACAGGGTTAAGCATATCATAGAGACTTAGCAATGGCAATGAAGTAAGTATTTCTCCCAAATCCTTTTTGCATACCATTTTTCTTAGTCTAGTTGGCTTTATATGATTTTTAGATCTTTCACCAGAGTTTTCTACTTACATTCACGTTCTGAAAGTCAAGCTTCACCCCTGACGTCAAGCTCAAGTGTCATCAAACCACAAATGCACAACTGGAGGGCTAAAAGAATCTCTTGTGTCTTTCGGGAGGCTGATAAATGTCAGAGAGCCGAATGTTCAGCGACGTGCTCAGGGAGGAAGTGATTTAGACAATCTGTCAGCTGCGATCCAGCCATGAATGAATGCTGTCAGACACTGCTGTGTATATTCCTCTTTTTTCTCTTTGGGCTCTTAATGAATGACACGTTCTTCATTTTAGCTAATAATAAGAGCAGATGCACTAACAGCAGATGGTAGTTCAGGTATCAAGGTTGATCTACGACATGTGCCATCAGTAAAAAGCATTGCCAGGTGTTTATCTGACCTAATACAGACGGTCGCCGTGGGCCGAGGACACTTTATTTCAGACGTTGTCTCAGCTTCCGGTCCATTCACTAACTGTTTGATGTGTATTGCACACAAATTGCAAGCTACGTCACAATATCTGGGAGTCAAAGTGCTTCGTTTTGTATCAGGCCATCAGGAAATAAAATCTTATTTAAACAGTACTAGGTTGATATTATGAACGATAAGTGAAGAATAACTAACTTCCAAAGTTTGCATGGTTTGGGGCATCAAATGTTTGAAAGACTGAGTAGTTTAGTAGGAAATAAACTAGATTGTTTAAATCTGTACTTAATACATTTGGATGGACACTTATTTGATATTTAAAGGGATAATTCATCCAAAAAAGGGAATATATTACTCACCCGCTTGTCGTGTAAAATCCATAAGACTTTCTTTCATCTTTGGAACACAAATGAAGATATTTTTAAATGAAATCTGGATTTATTTTATGAACGTTTTGTATTGTCAGAGTTTTGGATGTATAGACTTTCAATGGAGGGACAGAAATCCCTCAGATTTCATTAAAAATATCTTGTGCTCTGAAGATAAACAAAAGTCTTATGGGTTTGGAACGACATGAGGGTGAGTAATTGATGACAGAATTTCCATTTTTGGGTGAACTGTCCCTTTAATGTACACAGGGTTTTTCTGTTGTTAAATCTGCCCATAAACAGCACATAAAAGCAGAAGAAACTGTGACTGGTCACTTTACATGACCATCCGCCGTCTCTTTCTGTCTAAATGGGTTTATTTGCGTTAAAGCCCTTTTTCTAGACGAAAAGTGATTCCAAGTATCCACATATAATTTATGCGCTAAAGTTAAATGGAAAAAGATTTTGAAGACACTTGAACATTTGCATTTCCATCAGAAAAATTCTTGGATGGAAGCTTGGCAACAGATGTGTTTGCCGATTCTCTATCTTGTGTCCTCTTGCAGATGACGGGAAGCTGTCCTTCGAGGAGTTCAAAGCCTATTTTGCAGATGGGATTCTCACAACCGACGAGCTGCGGGAGCTGTTCTACTCCATTGATGGACGGCAAACAAAGTATATACTTCAACCATCACAATTCACTTAAAAGTTGCCTCACTGCGCACAGAATTTCAGTGCAAAAAACCTGTCTTAGACCCTGTTTACACCTGGTATTAAGATGCGTTTTGGTCGATCGGAAGTAGACAAGGGAGACGCATTCCCGTTTACACCTGGTGTTTTAATCCGTCTCTTTTGTCCACTTTCAACAACTTCTGTCCTGATTTTTTTGTGTGAAGGGTCTAAGGGCAGGTAAATCTATGGGCTTTTTCAGATCTTTCGATCTAATGGATGAAAAAAGTTAAGGTCTTTTGCACTGTTCGAACACATTCGGCCACACAAATGCGTTTTTCGACAACCTCTGGAAGTGGTCGAAAGTGGACAAGTACTAACATGTTTTAGACCAGGTGTAAACAGGACCTTATTTAAAAGTTTTATTTAAAGGTCACCGTCATTCTTTGTAGTGCAACACGTCTGCTTTTATGCAATTTAGGCTTATCATATATTGCAACTTATTCACAAAAATCAGTACTATTCTTCTGGTGCAATTAATAATTAATTACTGCATTACTGCCCATAAAAGGCAAGCAGAATATTATTTTAAAAAACCCTTCATCTGCATTTTTAATTAATCATGACAGCAATAATTCATGAAATGATGATTAAATGATAGAGCAGAGCATTATAATTCAGACGATTCAGTTGTTTTTGCGATGCTGTACAGTCACATTAAGTCACTTGATTGTTGCTTCCTCCACAACCGACCTGCACTAATTATTTGTGCCTTTTGCATCGTTATCTGATTTGCATAATTCCTTTGGTGAATCAGGAGCTAAAACAACGTAAACAGAGCGTGCAATCAGTAAGCGCAGTTCATCCTTAGTGAACTCCCATCTCAGTTTACTTTAGCCTTTGAGTTTAGGTGACCTGTATCCTTGGCAACCTTACATTTTCGTTCCCTAATTAGTCGCCTTTCAGAATAGCGTGATTATATTGCACCACACGCCATAGCTTTTTGAAGCATCTAGAAAGAAACAAGCATTCGAACGTTCACGCGCAGGAGGATCAAAGTATTACCCGAGGTGGCGTATATGAATCAAAGCGTTGAGAACTGTGTTCCAGGAAGCCAAGGCATCGACAGAACAAAGCTGCAAATTTGACTTCACAAAGAACCGCATTGCAGGGCGGCGACGCACACACACACACACATACAAAGAACCGCAAAGTTCCAAGCTCAGATTTTCCTCTGAAAATGGAGCATATTTCTGCAATCAATCAGAATGGTCACTGGGCAATTACTGTATTCAGAAACCCGTAGTAATTTACGTCTAAAATAGGTCTGCTGCATGCAAATTCTTTTTAAGCAGCTCCCGTCCTCATTACGACGTTAAACCAGTCTGTTGATTTGCAGACCCCTGGGAATTATTTAATGGGAAAACGACCTTATTTTTTCTTATTCTTTATGCGATGAATAAATGTACCTGCTGGAATTTGTGTTAGTGGGCGTGAATCGTATGGCCACATATGCAAACTTTCAGAAACTTTAAATCTAAAGATTGTCTAAAGAAGTCAACATGAAAGTCAACACTTTTTACATTATTAATGCATGTTTCTGGTCTTATTATGAATGATTCACCAGTGCATGAAATGTCTTTCCATTCCAGCTGATGTCATCAATCCCTCTTATTTTTCATCCTTCTGTTATATGGCGACACTTTTCACCATACAGTAAATTCCAGATGGATAAAATCCATCCAAACACATCAGTTTACATCAATAAAGTGGCCTATTCAATTAGCATATATCAAATACGATCAAATGTTTTATGCCGGGTTCAGACTACACAATATTTATGTCTGTTACGATAGTCACTGTATCAGATTATGCGGGTTTTTTTACTCCTAAATTCTTGTCATGGACAAGAAACATGTCAGACGACACGTTGCTCCCCGACCAATCATCGCTTGCCATCTTCAACAAGTCCGTGATTCATCTGTTGTCATGCACTATGACAAACTATACAAGATAAAATGATCGATTCTTTTCTTATGGAAGGCCATTAGGGCCAAAACATGTGAACACATTTTGACCCTGATGGCCTTCCATAGATTCTTGTGTCCTGACACCCATTGTCATTTACGAATCACCACGCCACTCTATATCAAACAGATTGTGCCAAAATCAGGCTGATATTGTGTAATTGTGAACCCAGCATGGATAGTAGTTTGTTAATAGACACCAGTTTGGACACGTTTGTCAATCCAATTCAATTACCCAATTCATTCAACTAGTCCCTTTTCTCCTTTTGCTTTTTTTCCATTCCTCAGTCTCAGTGAAATATTAAAAGTCCATTAATGCTATCAGGGAGCAGTCAATGCAAATTCAGCCAATTATGGAGCCTGAGACTACACAGTGTTCATAATTGTGTTTTGGCTGCGATGGCAATTTAATGTGACAACATGCACTGGGGTATTTAAATTTGTATTCAGTCGTATTCATAAGAATATGAATGTGGAGTTCAGCATGAAAATGCACAATCCAAAAGGTGTGGGATGGTGTGATTGTGCATTGCTTTATTCTTTGGCATGTTTCCTTCATACTAGTAACTCATGGAGATTATCTACATCTTTGATTTTAGGATAGTATTGTATCTCACATTATATTATATTATATTATATTATGTTATGTTATATTATATTATATTATATTATATTATATTATATTATATTATATTATTTTATTGTTATGTTATGTTATGTTATGTTATATTATATTATTATCCATGCGCTTTCTGAACCACTTTATCCTCTGCAGGGGGATGCTGGAACCTATATTATATTATTATGTTATGTTATATTATGTTATGTTATGTTATGTTATATTATATTATATTATATTATTATGTTATGTTATATTATGTTATATTATGTTATGTTATGTTATGTTATGTTATATTATATTATATTATATTATTATGTTATGTTATATTATGTTATATTATGTTATGTTATGTTATGTTATGTTATATTATATTATATTATATTATATTATATTATATTATATTATATTATATTATTATCCATGCGCTTTCTGAACCACTTTA
>CM074440.1:1512877-1567877 GCA_037101425.1 Elopichthys bambusa | reverse complement strand
GTATACTATTTCAAAGGTGCTATACACTGTCTGGTGGATTTTTGAAGTGTGCATCCATGCATTTTTGAGCAATATAACTTTGCGCAATGGAAAAGGTCTTCATCAGAGGCTGCCACAACTTTAAAATGAGAGTAATTAATTTTAAGTAAATTAGTTTAGCTAGTTTCCAATGCAAAACCTTACGCAACCAAGGAGTCTGTAATATCAAGGCATAAGATTATGAAATGGCAGGGCACAACAATCAGTTCTGGATATAAAAATCCCATTTTATTTCATTGCATTTTCTCCACAAAGAGATATATATTAAAAATAGTAATTATCTTTTTTTTTTTTTTTTTTTGCCAGATTTAGTGGCCTTTTAATGGCTTAAAAATGTTTATTACAGAATTTTCTGAGATCCCCATGGAAAAACTGAATAGGAAAAAGCACCAAGGCTGCTATAAAACTGTGTGCTGATTGTAAATACATGAAACACATCCTGAATCTTCTGTGCTCTGAGTTCAGAGAGTAAAGATGGTCATATTGGACGACAAATAATGATCTGAAAGCCTTCCTGTCCTCAGAACAGCGTAGCTACATAATTCATTGACTCATATACTGAAGCTGATATCGACAGCAGCGCTGAAGAGCCACGGTCGCCTGTTTATGAGCAGTGCAGCTTTTAATCTACACCTGCAAGAGTGTGTGTGTGTGTGATGGAGGACAATCTGGTGATAAAAACAAACTATAAAGCTTGATCATTTCAGACATCATTTCCTCCGACTTCTTCGTTTCGTATGTGGTAAATGACTCTGTAGCCATATAACAAATTTAGTTTTTTGGCCTATAATTCTTTTTCTCTCTCTTCCTCGCTGTTTTCAGTTTAAATTGACAATTTTTAGAACTGAAAAAGTGACACAAACTCAGTAAACATGCATAAATGCACAGTTAAAAAATCACCAGAGAAAGAATATGACTCATATTTTGTTTCTGACCTATAACTCATCCTCTTTCTCTTTTCAGATTACTTTTCTCAGCATCTTGGAGAATATCTGGATGTTCTGTCGGCGTTAGAGAAACTCAATGTCGCCGTCTTGAAGGCGATGGACAAGACGAAGGAGGTAAACATGGAGCGTTCTCAGAACGTTTTGGCAAGGTTCTCTCAAAGTTATGAACAAACGTTCTTTCAGTAGAATGTTTGTTCAAAGTTCTCAATGTTCTCAAAACGTTAGCACAGAAACGTTACTTAAAAATTGTTCATGGAGCATTTTTTTTTAAAAAACATTTTGGTTTAACGTTTTTTAAATGTTACTACTTGTTTCAAAACATTCAGAGAACATTAAAAAGTAACGTTCTATAATGTTTGCATAGTGATATAATGTAATGTTCCCTTGACATTCACATTAAACCAAGAAAAAAAAAAAAAACGTTTTTAAAACATTTAAACATTTTGAACCTTCAAAAAATATATTTAGAAATAATGTTTTTATAACTTAATGGCAACGCTAGCAAAACGTTCATTGAACATATTTTTGTTAGCAGGGTAGGATTTGAATAAGGTCACATCATATCCAGGGTTATCATTGTTAAATAAAACCATTAAAACAAATTCACTGAAATAAAGCTGCACTATGATAAAATAAATAAAATATAAATATTACATGAAAAACGTAAACTAAATAAAAATTAAAAATGTTGCCTTTGCAACTAACTGAAATAGATTGAGGCACTAAAATGACTAACTGGAAATAAATAAAAACTAAAATATATTTTTTTTTAAAAACCTAAACGAATAAAAATGACAAAAACGCATAACAAAATGACTAAAAATTTAAATACAAATATTAATAATATACAATTTTATTATACTTACTTTGGTTTAATATTTTGTTTATGGTATGACTTAAGTTAACCTTTTTCAGACCAAGAAAGTGCAAACACTGATCCAATGATCCACTTCACTGTCTCTCTCTGCCGGCACTGATCTTTACGTTTTAATGATTATCTCTTATACTGTGTCGAGGGCAGTAATTGTATCCGACACACGGCCGATCTCTGTTAGAACAGGATTAAGTGGCCCTTAATTTTGTTTTCAGACCGGTCGTTACATGTCAGGATGTTTCCTTGATGCAGTGGTTGGTATCCTCCATCAGCAGCAGCTTAATCATGTTTGTCATGATATTTTCTGCACTGATGATACTGCAGGATTTTAAATACTGAAGGCCTTAAATGAAATTTACCTCAATGACTGATGCAGCAGGTTAAGTTCTTAAGTGTTAGTTAAGTGTTCTTCTGCAGGAGTACCAGGGTTCATCGGTTCTGGGGCAGTTTGTGACCCGTTTCATGTTGAGGGAGACGTCTAGTCAGCTGCTGTCGCTCCAGATGTCTCTGCAGTGTGCTATGGAGGCTGTGGAGGCACAAAGTAGCACCTCTCCGTGAGTTATACACACACACAAACACTGTAAGCACAACACTTTTTTCTGTCTTACACTCCTATAAATAAAGGTTCCAGAAAGGAGTTCCAGTAGCGCTTTAGGAGATCCCTTTTACAGTTCAGATGAGAAGAAATCCTCTTCAAAGAGAAACAAAACCTCTAAATGCCTATCATATATTCTCCTTTCCTCATATTCTCCATTGTTGCAGTCTGACGCTCTGGGGTGCGTTTCCCGAAAGCATCGTTAGTCAACTATGGTCGTAAGTCCGATTGAACTCTATTGGTATTGACAGAACTTGCGACCATAGTTCGCTTTGGGAAACGCACCCCTGTTTAGTTCCTGTCTCTATGAAGCCCCTCCTTCTGAAAAGCACAATGTGCTCTGATTGGTCAGCTGGAGCAGTGTGTTGTGATTGGTCAAGCGCTTCGAGCGTGTTTGGGAAATGTCCCGCCCCTTACCATAACCGCCAGTTTCAACTAACTCAACCAGGCCCTGCCCCTTTATTTTGCGTATGAATGATTTAAATGAGGAATATTGTGACATGTTCATTCCCGGAAGAAAACTCAAGACTACAATGGAGGTGTTTCAGGGAGTTCTGATATAGAGAATAATTCTACTTTATTACATACAAATTTTACTTGCAGTTCTGTATTCTATTTTCAACAAATTGACAATTAAAATGTAGTAATTGATTTGCTTATATAAGAACCTGTTTATATTCCCATCATGTCTTTAGACATCATAAGAACCTAAAAGAGCTCCTCTTGAAACAAAAATAGTTCCTGATACAAAGATGGTTCTGTGAGCCAAAGGTGCGGCACAGAATCACTGCAGATCCGGTGTTTTTATTAGGCTGTAGTCTCCGCTCGCTAAGGGACGTTCACCTGTCTCAGCATTTCATATCTGTGAGAGCGAGAGAAAGAGGGAGAAACACAGAGAACAGATAAACAGAGTGCTGCAGAAGTAATTGTAATGTATTCTTCATGAAGAAGCACATTTGTCTTGTTTATCCGTAGGGAATTTTCTTCCTCTCAAAGCAGCTGTCACGGAAACATGCTGGAATTCTCAGAAGAGCTCTTAATGTGACGGAACAACAGGAAAATGTTTGCATATGTTCTTGTTTGCTACTAATCGCTCAATAAGCGAAAGAACATTTCTTCTGTTATTTCTCTCTGACTGTAATTCCCATTTGTCAAACAGAAAAGCCCCATTAGGACGATTTCATAACATGACTGCCTGTACAGTTCAGCGGATGCCCATAAACACAATGAAAGCGAAGTTTATCATAGTCCTGGTGAACGTCAGAATCATTTCAATCCTGTTATAGCTTCAGGGTTGCACAATTGCAACCAATAATGGTGACAGATGTTTCTTCTGATTTTTGTTCTTGCCAAGCTGAATTTCAGATCCTTTGTTCACTTATTCATTGTGTCATTTCTTACAAACACATTTTATAAAAACATGCAGAGCAGTTCATAGAACATAGAAATAAGCATTCACAGTTATCTCAGTTAAACTTATAACTTGACCATGCTAACCAGCTAGACTATATATACTGTAAATATATATATATATATATATATAATACAGCAAACTGTGGATGACGTTATATATAAAATGGCTATTTACAAGTTTAACAAAAGGTAAATGCTATTTACACTACAGCACGACTGCATGTATGATATATTGCTTTTATACTACAGTTCAGTAAACAAGTTAATATTAAGTGACTTACATTTTAGACATAATATTACAAGTTATGTCTATTTTTGGTCCGCTAGCGACAATAGTTCCAGTTTCTTCCAAACGAAACCACAGCTGAACCGTAGTGGTTTTTCATTCCTGAATAAATAAGCGTGTTTGAACAATTCAACTGAATGAACAATTTAGTGACTCACTCATAAAGACTTGAAGAGTTTGAAAAGAGTTTCTTTTCTGAATGATTCAGTTGTTTTTGAAAGAATTGGTTAAATGAATGATTCAATGACTCATAAAGACTTGTTTACTCATAAAGGCAATTTGTTACTGAATGTTTCAGTGTTGTTGAGTGAATCAGCTGAATGATTAAACTATTAATTCAACACACAATTCACTTGTCGCCACCTACTGGTGTAACTGCACCCAGCACTATATCAGGCGTTTTGTCCAGTCCGCTGTATAAATAGTTATGTAATATTCTTAAGTTATCTTGATGCATTACCATTACATTTTCGCAAAAATAATTTTGTTATATTTAAATAATAAGAGTAATCAATTTTGTAATTGTGTTTGGTGCTGTAAACGTCTCTGTTCATATTAAGTGACTTACATTTAAGACTATTACAATAGTCTTAAAAAATTACTATAAAATATTACAAGTTATGTCTGTTTTTGCTCCGCTAACGACAATATTTCCAAACAAAACCACAGCTGAACTGTAGCAGTTTTTGGTTCCTGAATGAATCAGTGTTTTTGAACAATTTGACTGAATGAACGATTCAGTGACTCACTCATAAAGACTTGTTTAGTTTCTGAATGATTCCATTGTTTTTGAAAGAATTGGTTGAATTAATGATTCAATGATAATTTGTTACTGAATGTTTTAGTGTTGTTGAGCTAATCGGTTGAATGAATTAGACTATTAATTCAACATTCAGTAATGCAGTCACTTGTCGCCACCTGCTGGTGTAACTATGTAACTGCACACAGTACTATATCAGGCCTGTTGTCCAGTGCGATGTTAGTCTAAAGTTGTATAATATTCATGTTATCTTGACGCATTACATTTTCTCAGGATAATTTGTTTTGTAGAAATGACTTTTAAATAATGAGAGTAATACATTTTGTAAATGTGTTTGGTGCTGTTAACGTCTCTGTTCAGAGCAGCAAATTCAATTACAGGTTAATATTAAGTGACTTACATTTTAGGCATAATATTACAAGTTATGTCTGTTTTTGCTCCACTAACGACAATAATTCCAAACGAAACCACAGCTGAACCGTAGCGTTTTTCATTCCTGAATGAATCAGTGTTTTTGAACGATTCGACTGAATGAACAATTCATTGACTCACTCATAAAGACGTTTAGTTTCTGAACGATTCATTCGTTGTTGAAAGAATTGGTTGAATTAATGATTCAATGACTTGCTCAAAAAGACAATTTGTTACTGAACGTTTCTTTCAAGTGTTGTTGAGCGAATCAGTTAAATGAATTAGGCTTTTCAACATTCAGTAATGCAGTCACTTGTCGCTACCTTCTGGTGCAACTATGTAACTGTACCCAGCACTATATCAGGCCTGTCGTCCAGTCCAATGTATAAATAGTAAAGCTAGTCTAAAGTTATGTAATATTCGTAAGTTATCTTGATGCATTACCATTACATTTTCTCAGGATAATTTGTTTTGTAGAAATGACTTTTGTTATGTTTAAATAATGAGAGTAATAAATTTTGTAAATGTGTTTGGTGCTGTTAACGTCTCTGTTCAGAGCGGCAAATTCAATTACAAGTTAATATTAAGTGACTTACATTTTAGGCATAATATTACAAGTTATGTCTGTTTTTGCTCCACTAACGACAATAAATCCAAACGAAACCACAGCTGAACCGTAGCGTTTTTCATTCCTGAATGAATCAGTGTTTTTGAACGATTCGACTGAATGAACAATTCATTGACTCACTCATAAAGACGTTTAGTTTCTGAACGATTCATTCGTTGTTGAAAGAATTGGTTGAATAAATGATTCAATGACTCGCTCAAAAAGACAATTTGTTACTGAACGTTTCTTTAAAGTGTTGTTGAGTGAATCAGTTAAATGAATTAGGCTTTTCAACATTCAGTAATGCTTTTGTTATGTTTAAATAATGAGAGTAAATACATTTTGTAATTGTGTTTGGCACTGTGAACGTCTTTGTTCTGTTCTCGATACGCAGCTTATCTTGTGAATAATCAGTGCCGCACAAGAGTTCTCAAAACTTCTGTTTCATACTGAAAATTAATACATATGCATATGATCTCAAGCTGAAATCTCTAGCTTTTTCCACACGTTTTTGAGTCTGTGGTCTGTTACATCAGTGCACATGATTGTGCTGATGATAACAGAAGTGGGTCAACAACAGCCTTAAGAAAGACTTCTGACTCATGTGAGCATACGTGGGTGACGTCAGCAGGGTTACAATATTGACAAGGTTATTCGCATTCAATGATATTCACTTGTGCTCATCAACTATTGGCAGTGAACGCAGATGTACAGATGCCGTGTTCTTGCAGCTATGCTTTATCAAATCTGCCTTCTGCTGGATATTCACTGAAAACAACACCAAGTGAATTCATCTAGTTTTAAGCACTATATTAATACTGAAAAACAACATCATTTTAAGCACAAAAATATTCACACGTTCCTATGATGCAAAACATTAACATGCTCTTTTTTTCTGTAGGGTTGAAGTTAAAGTCCCGGATCATCTGATCATACAGAAGAACAACAGAAGATGTGGCCGTCGAGTGCAGAAGAACATGTGTTTGTCGCCTACTGATCCATACTCAGGCATTCTCACTACCGGTAACACACACACAGTGCTTTCAAAAGACAATAGTGTCATTATCCAGCTGAATTTATTTCAAGTTTTGTTCTCATCCAATAGTGTCAGTGCAGTCAAACTGATATTACTGAATATAAAGTGTCTTTTAAATGTCTTATTAGCACAAATGTTTTAATAGTTTATGTTAACAATAATAAGTTGTGTACTGAGTGTTGGTGTGTGTTGCGTCTCAGGAGTTACCGTAGATACAGATGAGCACTGGTGCTCTCAGATCAACAGACTGCAGCAGCTCATCGACAAACTGGAGTGTCAGGTGAATGCATCTAAATGTCCATTCACACAGAATAATCTTTATGTTTTCAGCATGTATACTGAGATTTTGGTTTGCTTTTCATTTCTAGAGTCCAAAGTTGGAGCCACTGAAAGAAGATACACTGGCCAGCACGTACAAATCAGTGAGTTCTCCGATCCACCGCTTCAGAAGCATTTGGAGTTAATTCATGACTTTGCTCGTGACTCACAATGTGCCATCCCCGAACCCATTTGTCTTGGTTAAAATGCCTAAACATTGTCATGTTAATGGTTCATTCTCCTGTTGCTATGGAGGAGTTAGTTAGTCTGGCTCCCCACATGACAGGATCTTCTGATTTTATAGTGTTCATTTGGAATTCATCAAATAAAATCAAATATTATTGCATTTATATTAAATGCAATTAGCTGAACTTTTTTCACCCACTTAAGCAAGACTTAAGTACATCTTTATATTTAATTTCATATTCATTTTATTCATAACACTTCATTTTAGGGTATTTTAACTAGTTGCTTATTAGCATGCATATTACTAGAATATTGGCTGTTTATTAATAATTAATAAGCACATATTAATGCCTTATTCTACATGACCTTTTTCTACATTTTTAATCTTACCCAATACCTAAACTTAACAACTACCTTACTAACTATTAATAAGCAGTAAATTAGGAGTTTATTGAGGGAAAAGTCATAGTTAATAGTGAATACATGTTCCCTATACTAAAGTGTTACCACTAAAACATAATGTAATGTCATTTCTATTGAAACATGTATGTCATGTCATTAATTACACATTTGTGATGAAGTTGCAATTTAGAACATTTAAAATATATTTACTGTAGATGTAATATCAAATAACACACTAGAGTTAGAATTATAATCAAGTACTTCACCCGTGCTTTAGTATAGTCAACACACATTAAAATAAGTGTACTTCTGTAAAGCATGCCAAAAGATGAATTCATAAGGATTAAAAATTTACTTTAAAGTGAAACCTGATTTGACACTATTACAAAGTGCACTTTTTTAAAGGGTGTTAAGAAACGTCATGAAAGTGAACTCTCTCAGGTGGCCTTTTATTTCATTAATATTATATTTTCTGCAAGCACAGTTATATATATATACTTGTATATATACACTTCTTTTTGACAAGGAACAATGTCAGCACTTTCAATGTATTTTAAATAATTATATTATACACAAGGACATGCGGGTGAATGAATAATGACAGGTTTTACATCATGCACAGATGTTCACTCACTCGCTCTGCATGAAAACAGAAGCTAGCATTAGTTCTCTTTCTCCAGTTAGTCATGTTTTGATCGCTGCGTTTCCCTCTCTAGAACATTCTGCTGGTGCAGAGACAGATGAGCGTGACGGAGAACGATCTCGAGGAGTTCCAGAAGGCTCTGAAGAGCTATGCCGACACCACCGCCAATCAGAACGACAACCTACAGTGAGAAAAACACATTCATATTATGAAGTTACTACCAAGATACTGTATGAACCATAATATAATCATGTTCCAAGAGAATATTAACCCTGTAAAAACTGGCATATGAAATAATAGTCCAAAAAAAAAAATCAATTTTCATCTCTCTCTGTCTCTCGTTCAGTGTGTCCATCCAGAAGCTTCCTGAGAAGAGCTGCTACATCATCTATGAGTTCTGGCAGGACCGCATTTCCTGGATGAGGTGTGTGTGTGTGTGTGTGTGTGTGTGTTGAGCAGCATAATGATTTAGAGAGTTGGTTCAGGGGTCTTTGTAAATCAAATCCTAATGGAGTCTATTTTTACGAACACAAGACAAGCACGGTCTAGTTTGAGGTTCACTCGGCCTCCTGCTGCAGTTCTCCATGTGCAGAAGCTCCTGCTGGGTTTTATATCTGTCAGGGTTCATGATCGGCCACGATTCTGTTCGCTCCACAACAGTTACACATTAAAACATTGATTACCTGGCAAACAAAAATCCTAACTTTCCTATATAAGAAGCCATATTACGCCCTTTTACAAAGTCTCGATGTTGTTTTTGGGCTCTACTAGAACAGGTTTTCATACTTTCATTCTCCATTGTTGCAGTTCCTCTCTCCCCAGTCTGTCCGTAACGCTTTGTTTAGTTCCTGTCTCTATGAAGCCCCTCCTTCTGAAAAGCATTCTGATTGGTCGGCTGGAAACAGCGTGTTATGTTTGGTGAAACAGTCATGTTTGATAATAATCATAAATATTTCTTGAGCAGCAAATCATCATATTAGAATGATTTCTGAAGGATCATGTGACGCTGAAGACTGGAGTAATGATGCTGAAAATAACAGAAATAAATTACATTTTACTATATATTCACATAAAAACAGCTGTTTTAAATTGTAATAATATTTCACAATTTTTACTGTATTTTTGATCAAGTAAATGCAGCCTTGAAAAACATAAAAATATCATACCAACCACGCACTTTTGAATGGTAGTGTAAATAGATGCAACCAACCTGAATATTTAAGGTATACAGAAGTTTGGATTTATTAGTAAAAGTCAGTGCTTTTTATTTGTATCTATTAAAGCTCTTCCTCCACAGGAGATAATTACATCGCAGTATTACTCACTGCAATTTATAATTAACTTATTTCTGAAATGATTTATTTCTTAAATTAGATCACCATATACATGATGAGATCCATACATAAGATGTGTGTACTTCACAATACTGTTATGTGAAGCATCACAAATGAGATTAGGTAACATGAGCAGTCACGTGTAAATCTTCTAGATCAGTGTGTGTTTGTGAAATTTGTGTTACTAGATGAGCCATCTGCTAATTTGAAATGAGTCTCGTTAGACCCTCAGCAATCTGGCTGGCAAACATAGAGTCGCACAAACACACACACTCAAACATTTAGATTTCTAAATGAAGACGTACGATTTTCTGCTTCCCAAGGCTGCATTTGTTTGACCAAAAATACATTAAAAACAGCAGAATTGTGAAATATTATTACAATTTAAAATAGCTGTTTGCTATGTGAATATATAGTAAAATGTCATTTATTTCTGTTATTTTCAGCATCATTACTCCAGTCTTCAGCGTCACATGATCCTTCAGAAATCATTCTGATATGCTGATTTGCTGCTCAACATTTATGATTATTATCAGTGTTGAAAACAGTTCATATTTTTGTGGAAAACTGACGAATAACAATTAACTTACGTTTAATGCACAAGGAAAATATGCTGAAATGTCACTTGTGCACCACTAGTGGCATCTAACGGGATTGCAAAAATAATGTTTCCAAACAAGTTTCCAAGCATTTCAGAGAAGTCTGAGACTTAAATAAAATGTAACTCAAAACTCAGTTTAGTCTCCTGAGCGCTGAAGCAGCAGGCCGTTTTCATCTGTTGTTCATTATATCATCTGATAATATGAGATTGTCCTGACGTCTGTCGTCTCTCTGCAGTTATTTGCAGTCTGACGCCAGTAAGATGTTCCAGCGCTGCATCATAGACATGCTGGAGGACCCGGAGATCGTCTCCACGATGCTCATGCCAGGTAAGAGCGTGTGTAGTCACATCATTTATTAGTTTAAATCCGTTTCTAAATGCATCTGTCTCAGCCTGGAAGCAAAAGGAATTAAACACAGAGCCGAATCATCTTTAATGAGGAGTTATGATGCTTCATCTCTCTAATATCCACCGGTTTCTTTCTCACAGCATCCTGGTGGATCATGACAAACAACTAACGGCAACAAGAAAACACAGCTGAACCCCGATCGGAAAAAACGACCCCGTTGTGTCTTTGAATTAATGAATAGCTCTAAAAAAAAATCAGATCACACACCGTTTTTGTGTTGCATTTTATAGATAATGTCTGTCTGATAGAAAACACAGAAAACAAAACATGTTACACAGGGTTGTGCATCATTCAGAAGTGGATTCAGATGCTGAATTTGAATTGAGGTTGGAAACTGGATGCAGAAATATTGAATTTGAATCAGTGTTTTTTTAGTTATTTCATTTTTATTATAGTTACTAATATTTTGAATAAGCTTTTTGATACTTTTAGTAACATTTTAGTAATTTTGTTATGTGCTTTTGTCATTTAATTTATTTATTTCTATTTGTTGTTTTTTTTTGTAAATATTGCTAAGTTTTATTTTTAGTTAGTTTTAGTTTATTTCCAGTTAATAATTTTAGTGCTTCAACTTAAAGTTTTTCAGTTTTCACATTTCTAACTTTCGTTTAATATTTTTATTTTATTTCAATAAACAAAAATGTTTTAATAGTTTTAAAGAAAGCAGAATTAAAATGAAATAAAAATTAATATAAATGCTAAAGTATTTAAAATAATATATTTTATTATTTTCATTGTACATTTGTGTTTATTGACCAGTGGAAGAATACTTGATTTCCTAGAATTGACTTAATACGTTATTATTTCATAATAGATTCATATTTTAATTGTAGTATTTTTGGTGGTCTGCTCAGCAAAATTAAGATCTGTTTTGATGGCTTTTAATTGTTTTGACAATTTAACTTAGTTTAGATAAACACTGAGAAGAAAATATATCTACGTGTCAGGGAATAGATATGCATAATTAGTTAAAAATAATAATGTAAATATTTATGTTTTAGAGCTTGTGTTGAACTAACGGAGTTCCTCTGTGTGACTGTATTGAATTTCTATGGAATTCCCAATTCTTTGATTCAGATTCACACTCGTGAACCGAATCTTCAGTTCTGAATTGTGCTCAACCCCGACGCTAACAGGCATGGGTGTGATTGATATTCTTCGCATGTATAGAAAAATCGAAGCGTGTTTTGCTCCATTCCGTGATGAAGCTTTTCAAGCCAGTAGCTTTGATGCAGATACAGCGACTATCAGAGCAAAACAATAATTATGATAACACTAGCAAAATGATCTGCTACTCGAGTCGAACACCTTTAAAGTCACTTTTACTTCTCTGGATACTGGAACATGAAAATGCATGCCGATTAGGAGACATTTTATAGTGTCAGTTTATTTGCAACAAACAATTATTTCTCAAGAGAAGTTTGAAATATAGGAGTCTGACTGTGAATAGAATAGACTTTTCATGGAGATGTATTGTAAACCCTCCTGAAGATGTTTAGAGGACTATTTCACCCTTATTTACTTGTTCTAAATCTGTATAAACACAAAAAGTGGTGTTTGAGGAGTGAAAGATGATTTCAGGGTGATCTATTCCTTTAGTTTACTGCATATACACTGTAAGATCCTGGTTTGACTGTCTTATTGTTCGATGAACATGGAAACCTGTTAGTTGTTGTACTATTCATGCATCTTAACTGAAAAACACAAACCTGACCTTTTTGCTTTAGGTTTTTCACTTTATGTGGATTAGTCATTTGAATGGAAATAAAACTCGAATGATTATTCTGTGTGTGGTTTTGTTCTTCAATCATTTTAGCTTTTTAACTTGATAATATCTTTTTGTATCACTGTCACATTGTTTGTGGATGATATGTGAATATAAAGTAGCATGCTAGACTTTAAGAATCATTCCAAATAATTAGTAAAGATGCTTTCGCTCTCATAATGACATGGTTCAGTGTTTTTTCACGATGCTTCTGAAATGATGCAGAAACATTTAGCGCTGAGACGGCAGACAGTAATTAGGACTTTTAAGTTCTTGTCAACTAGGGTAATTGGACAGTGATTAAAAAAATGTGTGAAAAACTCACAAACAAACATGCACTTGAATAAATACATCTGCAACTTGATATATTACTAACTCAGGCTAATAGGGTTAGTTCAGCTAAAAATTAATTACTCACCCTCATGTCGTTCCACACCCGTAAGACCTTTGTTTATCTTCAGAACACAAATGAAGATTTCTGTCCTCTTATTGCCACTTTCAAGACCCAAAAAGGTAGTTAGACATTGTTAAAATAGTCCATGTGACTGCAGTGGTTCAACCTATAATGTTATGAAGCGACGAGGATACTTTTTGTGCGAAAGAAAACAAACAAAAATACTGACTTTATTCAACAATTTATTTTCTTCCATGTCAGTCTCCTACGCTGTTGATGTAATAAACACAGTCCAGCGCTTCCGTGTTCCACGTCAGAAGGCCGGCTCGTTTTTGGCCGGCTCCTGCGTCAGCATCACATGCATGTGTCGTGCTGATCACATGATCAGCTTCGGCCAATACTGAGCCGGCATTCTGACGTAAACACAGAAGCCTTCGCTGTGCTTACTGCGTCAACTGCATATGGATGATGACAGGGAAGAGAAGATATTGTTGAATAAAGTCATTGTTTTTGTTTTGAAATATTCTCGTCTCTTTATAAAATTAAGGTTGAACCACTGCAATCACATGACTGTTTTAACAATGTCTTTAGTACCTTTTTGAACCTTGAAAGTGTTGATTATGTTGCTGTCTACGGATGAGTCATATACCTCTCGGATTTCATCAAAAATATCTTAATTTAACGTCTTACGGGTGTGGAACGACATGAGGGTGAGTAATTAAAGGGTTAGTTCACCCAAAAATGAGAATAATGTCATTAATTACTCACCCTCATGTTGTTCCACACCCGTAAGACCTTCGTTCATCTTCAGAACACAAATTAAGATATAGTTGATGAAATCTGATGGCTCAGTGAGGCCTCTATTGAGAGCAAAGCCATTCAAACTCTCAAGGTCTATAAAAATACTAAAAACATATTTGAAACAGTTCATGTGAGTTCAGTGGTTCTATCTTAATATTATATTGTGCGCCAAAAAAACAAAATAACAACTTTTCAACTATCTAAATGGGCCGATTTCAAAACACTGCTTTAGAGCTTCATGAATCAAATCAATGAATCGGAGCGCCAAAGTCACGTGATTTCAGCAGTTTAGCCGTTTGATAGGAGATCCGAATCACTAATTTGAAACAAAAGATTCATAAAGTTCAAAAGCTTCATGAAGCAGTGTTTTGAAATTGGCCCATATAGATATCGTCGATAAGTCGTTTACTTTATGTGTGCCAAAAAAAAAAAAAAATTCTCGTCGCTTTATAATATTAAGGTAGAATCACTGAACTCACATGAACTGTTTCAAATATGTTTTAGTACCTTTATGGACCTTGAGAGTTTGAATGGCTTTGCTCTCAATAGAGGCCTCACTGAGCCATCAGATTTCATAAAAAAAATATCTTAATTTGTGTTCTGAAGATGAATGAAGGTCTTATGGGTGTAGAACGACATGAGGGTGAGTAATAAATGACATTGTTTTCATTTTTTGGGTGAACTAACCCTTTAACACATAGGACTGTGTCCTATGTTTGAGGACTTTTCTTAGTGTAGCACACTAACTACTAATACACTGCTTAAAACTATCAACATAAAGATTATGTTTATATTATTTTTTATGAACAAATCTAATATTTCAAATATTTTTTATGTGTATTCTATGCAATAACACAGTTTTGCATCTTGGTCGCGCAATGACGTCACAACGTCAACCCCGCTCGCTAAGTGCACTAACAATGACGCTAAAACACCGCATTCTCCAGCGGTCGCCAGTGTGCAGTGGTTTACCTGAACATCTCTTACTAGCTGGCCTCTGTTACACACACCATGCGAGAGTGGATGTCTGTGTATCACAGCTAAGCGCTTTACGAAAAATAAAGCAAAGATGATGAACAAACAACAAGGATGCACAAAAAATTGAACTTACAGTACACACGAGTAAATACAAACAAGAGTTCGTTGTTAGTGTCCAAAAGCACAGCGGCTCCAGACAATCATGACACTCAAACCCAGTGTTACTCACATGTGAAGCGGAATCAAAGCATCCTCTGCGTCTGTTTTCAGCTCTCTCCACAGCTGGAAAGCTTTGCTAATATTAACGCGAGTCCTAAAGCTCTTGCCCAGTCATAACCCTTCATTCCAGTGATATACATCTCTCTTTCTAGTCTTTCTTCAAATCGTTCTCTCTCCTCGACATCCCCAATACTGATTGGCTACAGGTTTGTTGTTGTTGTTGTCTGCTGGTGTGTCGGTCCGACTAACTTCCAAACAGCGTTTCTGAAATATCGCTTACCCCACCTTTAATGAGGTCATGTTGCAACAATGCTATTATTTGTTTATTTGTTGTGTTCGTTCGCATTCTACTTTTTGTACAATACTGCAGTATTTAGTAAGCATGATGCCAGTATTCATTCTGAACATATAGGCCTACTTTTCTCTCTGTCTCCCTCTTCTGGTGGTGTTTGGCATTCGTGCATCCCAGGGTTATAGCAACTATACTAAATTATACATTACTCAATTGTAAATTTACTAAATCCATAAAAAAACATTTGTGTTACTTGAAATAAAATAAAATATAAATGCCAAGGAAAGAATTATTTTAAATGTAGTTTAAAAACAGTATTAAAATAACTAAAACTAGTCCTAGAGAAGGCCTAGACATGCTTTTGTGAGAGTGTGTGTCTGTGTGTGAGTGATTAGTTTAGATTGTGTGTATTTGCTGTGACAGACATCCAAACCCACCGAGGCAGAAATGTCAAGTGTCGACTGAAGTGAAGTGATTATGATTGGTGGTGTTGAATTCAGACTTTATTTCTGCACTGGTTTTTGTGTTGCGTGACTGTCATTTATACCTTTAATCAAGTTGTGTTGTTCTAAAACACTCTTAAATGTCAAGAAACTGTATTATAGTATCATGATGACAGAAGAGATGTTTGTGAGGATGAGTGTGAGTGAAGGTGACACACACAGACACACACACACACGCACAATGATCCTGCACATCTGCATGTTATGAATGACTAATGCTGTCTGTCTCCATTAACGTTAATGTTTAAACCTCCAGAACATTCAAATATAAGACAATCTGCTCGCTCCAAAAAAAAAAAAAAAAAAAAAAGCAATAAAACTCAGCTAGAGAACTCAACATGGATTACATTTTTACAAAAACCATTGTATTTACCATATTTAAATGGTAGGCTACTTTCTTTTTGAAAAATCCATGTTGGAATTTTACACATTTCAAGTCAAAAGTCTTATGATAGTTTTGATGAAGGTGTGAAATTAATAGTTAAATAGCTGTTGAATAAGTGAAAGGATGGTACAAAAAATCCCAACAAGGGTTAAAGATAACGGGTCAAAAAACATAGAAAAATAATTGTTTTCTATATAGTAAAGGTGAATGGATTCACTGTGAAGGTGGAAAGTGACATATTGATGCTCCAATCACAAGAGAGATTCATCTCTGAAATACGACACCCTGTCATGTATCTGCATTATAACAATATAGACCTTTGGGGGCCTTTTGTGTGTTATCAAGTACATTTACATGAGTTTAAACTTTGTTGTAGACTGCCAAATTCCTAAAATTTAGTCAATTCATACGACTAGAGCTGGTAAAAGCAGTGTGTTTCTGCCATCTAGTGGAGGAATGTGGAAAAAAAGCCATTCATCTTCCTGAAATACTCAGTTTGAGCAAATTTAAGACATTTTCCTTGCTTAGCAGTTACTATAGAAACCTTAGTTCAAAATACCTACTGTAAAACCATGCAAGATTCATTTGGGGATCTTCTTGAAATTTTGTGAATCGTTCATCTTGTGACGGTACCATAATACAATAATGGCATATTTAGGTATTAATAATAATAATAATCATCTCTGTTTTTTCTTAATGTTTTGGGAAGGAAACTATGGTATGGTAAACATGGTAAAATAATTAGATAAGATGTCCCTTTTTCTCATTTTAGTCTCCTGACCATAGAGGTCACTAAATCTCATCACAACACATTTCATGATTGTTTATGCTCTTAAAAGATTTCCCATCTGAAAATAATAATTTGTGATTTATTATCCTCATGTTCAAAATTTGATCACAATAGTGAATATCTTATATATCTAAATCAGATGACAGCTGGAATGAGTTTTCCCTATGGCACTGAATTGGCATAAATTAATGCATCTTCTGTCTGTACATGGTGAACTCTTCTGTAAAGCTGCAGTCCGTAAGTTTTGCCTCTTTGTCGCCATCTCTGTTCGAGACCTGCAATTGCAGTTATTTGCGGTTGTGCATCGGCACGGCTCCTCAGCGCGGATGAATGTCAGTCACCGCACCGGTGGATACTGTACTTTGGAATCACGGATTGTAGTCTTGGAAGTATGATCAAAATAACAGTTTTCACTGGAAGATGTCATCTGAACAAGTAAGTAACATGTCTGCTACTTTTTGTTCTGACCAACTGAGGAAAAAAAGAAGAAAAAAAAAAAAAACATTACAATAAAATCGCGCTGCCAATGGTGATTAAATCTAACGATCGCTTAGCTCGGATCACATTAAACCATGCAAATTATTATTATTGTTATACTTTGTTCTCAAATTGTTAATGCTAACAACATCAGCATTGCGTGACTGTGTATTTTAGAGTGTATTAGCGTTACCTGTAGATTTCAGTTTCTGTACAGTCTAATCTCTAACATTAATTTGCCATACCATACAATCCACCATCAAAATGATAAGTTTAATTATTGCAGCTGCTGTGAGAATGATAAGTTTAATTATTGCAGACGTGACGTAAAGACGAATGGCGGCATGCTCGAATTTCCAGCGGAAACCCACCAGTACCACCTGAATTATATAACATTATTACAAGCTTACTGTTGTGAATCGAGCTAAGGTAAGCAGATAGTTTTGAACACTGGTTATGTACTTGCTCAAAAATTGATTTTGGATCAAAGGTTACAGACTGCAGCTTTAAATGTTATATTTTAGCATATGTTACAGTAAATGCTTCTTACGCTACATTTTAAAGGGTTTTTTATTCTATATGAATACAATACACCTTAAAATTAGTATTAAATAGATGGACTATCAAAGTATGTTATGATGTGCTTCATTTTTTCCACATTTTCAATACGATCAAATCCATTAGCTGACCTTCACAAACACAACGACCACCGAAGCCCCGAGGCCACGTTAATGTCTTTATTTCTTAATATCTACTTCATACCAATATTCAAGAATTCTTGAAGGGAAAAAAAAAAAAAATGAATGTCACAGAGTAGCTCACAAAATAAAGATTCTCTTGCACCGTTATTTTTTACACATTCTGATAATGAAAAAATAAATCAACATGTTGTGTACCGTACGAAACGAAGGTAGTTGAAGAAATAAAAAGAAAAGAAACAGACTCACCGAACCCTTGTGGAACAAACATCAAATTATGTACATATCCTCCTGAGATTTTAGAGTTTTGCGCGTTGATCCACACAGACCGGTTCACACTAGACCTGGTTTGGTGGTTTTTATGTCTATATAGTACCATTCGGATCTGAAGCTGATGATTGTACAAACGGACCCTGATCAAAACTGGTCCCTTCAGACCAGGGTTTGATAACCATGTTTAACACACACTTACTGTACATACAGTGCACATCTGATGCACTAAAGTACTGATTCTCTGATAATATTGTCATATAATAATGTCTGGAACAGGAACGAAACATGTCACAGCATTGACAGCTTTGGTGAATCCATCACTTTTATATTGCTCTGATATTTACAGAAACACAAACTCACGCACACAAACAAACAAACGCTCACGTAACACTGACAACAGTTTGTGCGGGTGAAACCAATCACCAGAAGATCTGCACCAAATAAGCAAAAGATGCCAAAAACACGTCGTCCTGTCGGTTAGAAGTGAATAGACTCTCAAGAAATGTGTCTGAATATCCTGGTTCTGTCACATCCGTGAATTACAAACGTCTTTTCCGCTAGTGTCCGCTGGCGTCCGGGGTGGAGGAGGAGGACGCTGGTGTGGATGGTGTGGACGCTCTGGAGGTGTTGGAGGTTTTCTCCAGGCCGGGACTGGGGACGGGGCCGCTCTCGGGGGCTTTGGCCAGGATCCGTGCGCTCAGGGCGGACATAGGTTTGGGCTGCGTCTGGAGCCCCGGGCTGCAGATGAGATGATGTCGCTCCCAGTCCTTGTGCTGACAGAAAGAGCCGCAGTATCGTGCCGCGTTACAGCCGCTGCACGTCTCGCTCGCCTTACGACCGCAGTTCCAACAACACTGACAACCACACAGAGACGCTACGTTAATGACCATGACTTATTAACATTTATTACAATTTAAATATATAAACATTGCATATTAAAATATTAAATATAATATTAACACTTGTATAAATACCAAAAAATGCATTAAATTGATGAAAAGTGGCAGTAAAGACATATATATATATATATATATATATATATATATATATATATATAGTATTTACTTGATCTTATATAGTATTTATTTAATCTTTTATATATTTATAAAATATATGTGTATATATATATATATATATATATATATAAAAATAATCTCTTGAGCAGAAAATCATATGATTTCTGAAGGATCATGTGACACTGAAGACTGGAGTAATGATGCTGAAAATTCAGCTTTGATCAAAGGAATAAATTACATTTTACTATATAATCACATAGAAAACAGCTGTTTTAAATTATAATAATTTTTCACAATTTTTGATGTATTTTTGATCAAATAAATGCAGCTTTGGTGAGGATAAGAGACTTATTTAAAAACATTAAAAATACCCAAACATTTGAATTTAATATTTTAAATAATACTTTAATGTTTGTATATTTAATATATGCCCGCTAATAGTGATATTTGATATTTTAGCACCCGGTTTTGATTTAAAACTGTTTACCAGCAGCTTTCTGTGGGCAGTAATAGTGCAGCGTTGATTTGGTCAGGCAAACATATGATAATGAGCCTCATTTGCATAGAAAAGCCTGACCCAGTTTAAATATTCATGATGCATTGCTGGTCGGTTAGTTGCTCAGTGAATTAAGAAAGGGTTAGCATGACCCTCACCTCACTGGAGTCCTCCTGCTCGTTGATGACCTGTATGGCGTCTTCGGTGGCTTTCCTCTTGGCCTCAGCGAGAGTTTTCTCCATCTTGGCTCTCTCGGCTGTGATCATCTCGAAAGCTTTCTGTTCGGCCTCGGCGACGGCCTTCTGCACCTCGTCCATCGCTTGCCGCTTCACCTCGTTCACCGCTTCCTCTGCAGAAGACAAAGGAGATGTTCATCAAGATGATCTAACAACAGGAATGGATCACACTTTAAAAGACACTATTATCTTCTGTAGAGAATTTTAATGTTTGTTGAGTTTCATGCATTGCATTTCTTGTAATAAAACAAGTTATCAATATTGAACAAAGAGCTTGTTTCATTTATGAAAGTGTGATTAGTGAGAAAGGAGACTGAGGAACAGGTGGTAGGGGAGAAAACAGGTTTCCCAGGGTGCATCTGGGTTGCCGCCCTTACCGGCTTTCCTCCATATCTCATCAGGCACATAGCCAGAGCTGGAGCGCAGGGGAAGATCCCTCTGAGAGTCTGTGGAGAAAAAAAAAAAATATATATATATTATGAGCAAATTACCATCAAAACCATGCAGGAGGAACGGATATGGAAGAACGCGAGAGGACGGGCCGCTTCGTGATTCTTGGGCAGCGTTTCGTCACAGATGGCATTGAGAAACACAGCCAGACATCAGCGTTCGAGACGACATTCCCTCAGATTGGACCCAAATACACAACACCTGCTCGATCAGCAGGCTCGCACACACACAAATACTCTCGTAGAGACACACACACACACACACATGACTTTGTTAGGAGAGGATGAGTTACTAGGTGATGTTAGTACTGTAGTTAACCACACCACCACCAGGGGGAAGTTGATTTAAGCGCTGAAAAATGTCCTCAAACTCTGCAAAATGCATCTCTCAAAGTCTGGTCGTGCTTTATAAATGAGCCCCTGATTATGTCTTTTTGTTATTTTAGTAATATTTATAAAAAAATAGGCGTATTTTCTTAAAGCAAATCAGTGTTATTACTAAATAAAATTATTAAAACCTTTTCATTGATTAAAATAAAGCTGAAATATTATAAGCTAAATAAATATTAGATTAAAAAAATGAAATAACTTTAGTAATATTTATATACTATTTTTTGTTTTGATTTTAATTTTTAGTTTAAGTTTTGGTAATTTTATGTGCTTTCGTCTTTTTTATTCGTTTTTTTTGTTCTATTCTTTTTTTTGAATATTACTATTTAGGTTTTATTTATTTTTATTTCAGGTTTAGCTTTAGTTCAGTTTTATTTTTTATTTTTTTCAAGTTAACTACAGTGCTTCAACTTATTTCAGTTATTTTTTTAATCAATTTCTATTTTTAGTTTAAAGTTTAATGTTTTTCCATCTTATATTTATATTTTATATTATTTTATTTCAGCTTTATTTCAATTTAACATTTAAAAAAAAAATAGTTTTAGTTAACAGCAATCTTTTTTTGCTATATATATATATATATATATAGTCTGAAGTCTGGCAGTGCTTTAAAAGCTTAGAAATGGGGCCAAAGTTTAAACTGTTTGACCTTGAAATGATTCTGAACACTAAATGACTCACCTGTGTTGATTCCCTCTGCTGACAGAGGGCTGTGTGTCTTGGTGAAGGGAATATTCCCTGATGTCGTCCCGTTCTTGCGTCCGTCGTCGTGTGGATTGGAGCGTCGCCGCCAGTAATTAAGTTCCTCGCGGTCCGACTCCTGACAGCGCCGCAGAACGCTCACAGAACGCCGCGTTTTCTCCACCATATCCACAATGCAATTCAACACCTACAACCAGAGATGACAGAAAAATTTAGTACACATGACATCTAGTATGTCATAAATTTATATATATATATTATATATATATATATATATATATATATATATATATATATATATATATATATATATATATATATATATATATATATATGTATTGATTTATATATAGTATAGATTATACTACTATACTATATATATATATATATATATAGTAAGATTTTTCTGCATTACATTAATGAGTTTCTTTGGAGAATGTTCTTCATTTTCATAATTTTACAATGCAAAAACACTAAAAATAGGCTTAATTTCTTAAAGCAAATCAGTGTTATTACTAACTAAAATTATTAAAACATTTTCATTGATTGAAATAAAGCTGAATTATTATAAGCTGAATAAATATTAGATAAAAAAAATTAAACAAACATGAAATTACTAAAACTAAAATATAAATAAATTACAACTAAATAAAAATATTAAATTAAATGACAAAATCACAAATTTCACTAAAAATCATAATAGAAAATAATTTATAATAAAATACATTTTCTATTTCATTCTTGAATACATAGCAGACATGTTCTTGACAGGTTTTGTGAGATTCACCGTGTAATATCCCTACTGTACCGTGGTATCAGCACAGTATTTTTTGTAAGAATTATTCATAAATCCAATCTCACATGATCCAGATGTCTCCATTCTTCAGCCCACTCTCTCTCGGTCAGTCTGTGGTCTACAGGTTCCTCGCGGTAGCCTCCGTTACTGCCTGAAAATGGCAACAAAAACACGTCAAAAATTCACGAGTAGTTTAAAAGTAACCGTAAAACTCAAGCTGCCGTCAGTCAGTACCTGGCAGCCGCGGCCTGTCCTTCAGCTCCCTCAGCTCCAGGATACGGTGTGGTTCTCTGTACAGCTGAGGTGTGCTGATGTCATCCAGAGCGTAGTGCTGCAGAGGGGGTGGAGTCGGGTGGATCTGGGTGGGGAGCTGAAGCGGGTGGGCGGGGCTATGTCTGGGGGCAGGGCTAATGGTGCAGATTCGTTTGGCAGGAGGCTCCAGGGAGGCCGGAGGCCGCTCATGAAAACCATTCTCTTTACTTCTGGAGTGAATAAAAACAAAATAAGTAAGAAACAATTACTGAAGTACCTTGCAGTAAATACCATGGTATATGAATATAGCAAGCATTCAGTTCAGTGTTATATATTAAAGTAAATAATCCCTTAAAAACACTGAAAAAAAGGAAAAAAAAATTGGTGTAGGATTTACTTTAAAACAATTTTGACTGAAATTGCTAGTAAATTTCACATATAATTACAAAGAAATGGCAAGTAAATCATAACCTTTTGAAGTAAAAAAGACTGAAATAGCATTTTCTTGTAAAACATACTCCAATAATAATAACAAAAGTTTGAAAAATCATCTTTTTTTTTTTTTTACAGTGCACATAAAAAAGTACCACTGTCATACGTGTTTTATGGACTATACCAAGAAAATACCATGTTTTTTGGACAATTTTTTTGTCACAGTAATATCATGGTATTTTTTGAGGTACCTTGCAGTACTAATGTAAACATCATGGCATATGAATAACCATATATATATATATGTTTATTCATATGCCCGAGCAAAAATTGTTTCTACACCAAATTTGTGTCACTTACAAAAATCACCACAGTCATTCCATGTTTTTTGGCCATTATACCATGGAAATATTCACATTTTCTTATGTACAATGACATAAAATGTTTTTTTTTTGTGTTTTTTTTTTGGTCATGGTACCATGGAAATACCATGTTTTTTGGACCATATTTTTTTTCACTGTAATATCATGGTATTTTTTGAGGTACCTTGCAGTACTAATGTAAACATCATGGCATGTGAATAATATATATATATATATATATATATATATATATATATATATATATACACACACACACACACACACACACACACACACACAGTATTAAAGTATAATGTTATCTGATACCATAACTTAAAAAAAGTTGTAAATAAAGGGGGAAAAAAAGACGTTTTTACAAGAAAATACTTTTCTTTTTTTTTCTTTTGGACTTAATATTGCTGTAATTACACATTCATTTATGTATCATGGCATAACATTTTTGTTTTGTTCATGGTACTATGGAAATACCATGTTTTTTGTTCTTGTCACAATAACATTATGGTATTTTTTGAGGTACCTTGCAGTACTATGTAAACATCAGGTCATGTAAATATATACACTCTTTTTGGCACCCCCGCTCTCCACCCTCCCAACGCAATATGAAGAACTTAGTAAACTGTAAACAAAGCAAAACACCAGTGAATTATACTAGCGCTCTGCGTGTCTTATGTTTACAAAAATATTTATAAGAACCAGTGCATGAAAAAATGATGATGAAAAAAAAAAATCATATATTTCAGAGCAAATTGAATTTTTGAATTTTAAGCTACTTAAAATTGTATTCTACTCACAAAACAATTATAGTTGTGGGCATTGTGTTTTGGGAGTGTAGATTATGAGCATCTGTTTGTTTATGCTGGAGAGTTTTATATTAATTGACAGGTGCACTCAACACGTTTTTGGAGAAACGCAAGGCAGATGCTACTGTAGGAAGAGAAGCTAAAAAAAAAAAAAAAAAAAAAATTATAGAACACAAATAAGTGGTGTATTGGAGAAAAAAAAAAAACATTCTTAAAATATTTTATTTCTGTACATGAACACTAACATACCATCTTAACTAGACTGTATTTACAGTTAAACTAATAACAGTTTCATCTAGTTTATTTTGTATCCCACAACTATAGCTTAATAAGAGTTTCAATTTGCTCTGAAATATATGATTTCTCTTTTTTTTGATCACTTGATCCAGGCAAGCACGGATAACGGCGTTCCCTGCCGCCTTCTACATCTCATTTCTCTTCTTAACAGCAGCGGCCACTATCACCAGGAGACTTGTCACTCAGATAATCGTAAAAAAGTAATCATAATCATAAGCATAATGCCTAATCATAGTGCAAAATAATAATAATAAAATATATATATTTTATAGCCCCCCAGCTGTTTGCGCTGTATGTATGTATGTATATATATATATATATATATATATATCTATATATTCTTATTTCTCGGAACATGTTTGCATGTGTTCATACCGGTTAGGACTGTGTCGTTTGCCGCTGTCATTGGGCTCCAGCAGGAGTTCGGAGGAGTCGGCCGGTGACGGGACGGTGGTGCTGAGCAGGAGGTGCTCGTGCTGGGACAGATACTGCGCTGGAGTCTGTTTGGCCGCCCGAGCGCAGTGCAGCAGCTCCCTCTGCAGTAAGGGCAGGTTGGCCTGTGTGGAGGACACAAATCTCACTGCATAACAAGCATCAACTAAATGGAAATTTGCTAGCAATCAAACCCACTTTGAAAGCAAGTGGTCTAAACTAATCAATGACCACCACATTTTTTGCATTTTTCATGATAAGAGTGGAGATAAAGGTCAAAAAGATTTCTTCCTCAACAGACTCAGAGGAGCCACGGCGCGCTTGAAAACTCAAAGCAGCCTTCGCCTGAGGCATCTGCTCAGCGTCACTGCATGTTCTGCTCACTATTACAGCTCCAGACCGCCATTTTCACCAACATCTCGTCAAAATAGTCCATAAATCTTTCATGCAAAAACACTTCAGCCGCAGGAGGATGGAAATGAAGAAGAGAAACAATCGCCGACATGAAACAAAACAGACCCAGCGCTCCATTTCTTATATGATGAGCATGTGAATTTGATTACTAATGTGAGCATATGAAGAATATCAGACTGTTAAACCATCTGGCAAACACAAGGGGAAAATACTCTCTCATGTAACCATAAATTAATGTACATATCTCTCTTTCTCAGTAAAGGCCGTGACACATCAAGCCGACGTCAAAGAACTAGCGGCGACAAAATCTGACACCGCAAAGACTACAGGCGACGGTAGGTACTTATTATGAATAAGTTATTACTTCACGACTGCTAAAAAAGTAATGTTCTATCTAATATGACTGTAATCTGCCCTTATGTAAAAGAAATATGCTTCATTCATTTTATTAAGTACACTTAAGTAATGTTCAAGTATATTTTTAAGTATCCTTTATGCAGCAAGTACACTAATATCAATGTACTAGTAGTATACTTGTAAGTGTACTATTTCAATACTGCTTGGGACTAAATTGGCCCACTTTTTAGTATATAAAGTATACAGTTAAGTGTACTGTAGTAGTAAACTTTAAGTGCACAACTAGCTCACAACTTTATAAGACAGTATGTAAAAAAAAACTGATTCGAGATGCAGGACTGCAGATATCTGATTTAATAATTTTTGCTTGATTATTTCAATAAACCAGTTCAATAAAAAAATGATTCAGTGATTCACACACAACATTTAACGCGCTTTTATTAAATAAAACATGAATAAATACATCTGGTATCGCTTTGCTTTGTATTAAATGATATAAAATGGTTCTGATTTTTGTCATATTTACTGATGCTATCACAATCACAAAATAATTTAGTACTGATGATAATCATAACAATTCTGTTTTCACAAACTATATTAAACATGATGGTCTGGAATGCTTTAAAATGTTTTCTAAACCCAGGACAAGAATCCCTATTTTTTTTATTACAAGTACGACAAACATCTCTGTTCATGATTAACTTCGCCCTGCTCTCACATATGCCGCCTGTCATTCACGTTCTCTTGTTTTGCACCAGCAAATATTCCTGGACAACTGTGTCAACCTCCATATGCTGCGCAGGCCCCGTAAAAACAACCTGCAACGGTTTATAGTCGTGTTTCACACTTCCGACCGCCTGGAATTCTCGGAAGTCTCAGTCTGCTCCATAAATTACCAAAGGAAATATTAGATACCTTATTTCTCTGTTAATCATCCCTGTCATGCATGGTATTTGAAAAACGTCGAATTCAAGCAGCTTCACATGTTTTATCCTAAATATCTTTCCAGGGATTTTTTGATATCCCCAAAACTGCTTTCATACGGACTATTTTATTGGCTTTAGTGGTGTTTTAATGTCCCAGCTAACAGGGAACGCTCTCTGAACTTTGCCTAACATTCAAGCAACATTTTCTCAAAGTTCTTCCTGTAACATTAATAGAACATTTGTTTTCTAGTGAATTATCTGGTCTTTAATAATGTTTCACATAACTTGGTTTTTGAAACATTTAACTATTTAAACCGTAAGTGTACCACCGGTGTCATGACAAATCGGGTCCTTCCTCGAAATCGGGTCTCCCCAAACTGTCAGTTAACAATTACCCTAAGTATATACTAATGATATTCATTTAAAATACACATAGCGTACTATATAATGCGTAAGAGAACAAATGAGTGCATAATAAAACTAATTGAATGTAAATTTCTTACACTCGGTTAACTGTCGATTAATAAATAATAATAATAATTAATTTGTTTCATTTATAACTGAAATATTGGGATATTTAACACTTAATTTAATACATAATTACATTAAAGATAATTGGAAATACATGTAGGGTTAGTGCAAATGCGTTTATAAACTAAGCTATCAGGCTAATCGGTATCTGTATGCTATGCTAGTACATAAGCTAACTATTACAGACATAAATGGTCATTATAACAGTTCAAACAGCATGTAGCATAACATGATTTTGTAGGAATTGTAATCAGGCACTAAAGAGAGTACCTATTAAAAGCAATCTGAACCAATGGGATCGCTTGGGGTCCTAATGGAGACCAGATTTTAGGGGGGGGACCCAATTTGTCACTACTTTTTGTACTATAATATGTCAAATAAATCATACAGCTCAGATAGTCATGTGTCATATGTCATTTGAAAGTTCTCAGAGTAGAATACAAGTATAATTGTTTTGGACTTGAGCCAGTTTTTCTAAGTGAGAAAACAACTCTAAAAACGCCTTCAGGGCTTAAAGAACTGGACGTTTTGAACGTTCAAAGAACATTCAGAAATAACGTTTTCATATCTTAATGGGAATTTTTAGCACACCTGCTTTTACTTGCCATTTACCTTTAAGAATGGTATGACGAACGGCCTTAAGGGGAAGTTTGTGGCTTCTTGCAGTCTGGAGTGAAACTCTTCAATGGTGACGGTGGAATTCTGTGGGGGAAAAAGACGCTTGTTAACCCCTTCCACATGCACGACCAAACTCTGCTCGTGCAGACATGTATGGAACAGACATACCACCAAAGCAAGCACCAGGTTTCGGACGCTCTCTCCGATTTCGGGCGAGATGTCGTTGCCGAACTGCTGCAGCGTGGTGAGGAAGCGCTTGAGTTTGCTCAGCTGCCGCGCGCCGCAGGTGGCTGGAAGCTGCTGATTGGCCAGTGAAGAGGAAGATGATGATGACGGGCCGTTGCTGTAGCGCTGAGGCGGCGAGGGAACGGCGTTGAGCATCGGCGGGGAATGATTGATCCCATTGGTCACTGCACAAACAGAGAATGTGGTTAGGCTTGTGATAATGTTAGCAATTATCTGAAAACACAATTAACTTTTATTTTATGTTTTCAGTTTAAGGTTTATTAATTTTGTCTTTTTATTTGTTTTTTCATTAATTTTTTTTTTTTTTCAGTTTTAATTATTTGAGTATGTACTAAGATTATGCATCAGTGTCGTGACATCCTGGTCTACACAAAGGTCTTTGTCACATGCTGTTTGTGTGACACCGTTGTGAACACCGTTACTGACAATTCTCATTTTGGCTGCGTGAGATTCTCCAGCTTTGTGAGCTGTTAAAGCTCCACCCTCTTGTGGAAAGGAGGCCGGGAGCAGCAGCTCATTTGCATTTAAAGGGACACACACAAAATGGCGTGTTTTTACCCAAATAAGGGCAAATTTGGCAAGCTATAATAAATGATCTGTGGGGTATTTTGAGCTGAAACTTCACAGACTTCTTGTAAAAGAGAGATAATAGGTCCCCTTTAATAACTATTCATCAGCTTTTAATAAAATTTAAGTGGACTCGTCAAAAACTTGTCTCCTTTATCATTAGGAGTAGATATTACGGATTACTTCTCAGTATAAAACAATTAGTATGCCACATTGTTGCCACATGACTTAGGCTGTAATCACTTCTGTTTTATTCATCACTCTGGAAGTGGAAGTTCAAGTGAAGCACATTGCAGACTACATACTGCAAATTTGGACATGCAATAGGTTTTTTGGTTATTCCATGCATGCAAATGGTAAAAGTAGTATGGTAACTACACTAATGCCAGTGGCACATACTATATAGTATAGATAGCATGCAGGTTTGAACGAGTCTCACATGCTGTGGTGGAGAACGCTGCCGGACGAGGTCCGCTGGGGTTGATGGAGGGCAGAGGGGGCATGACGGAGACGATTGGTCTGGAATGAGTCTTTCCATCCACTGGGGATCCGGGCATGGCAGGAACGTTCTTCTCTGAGCTGTCTAAAAACCAGAGCCAAAGACAATGAGCTGGAGATTGACACATGACTTATTTTCTTTGTAATCATGAAAGTTCCTGTTTGTTCATGTCAAGATTTCCATTAAAATCCAATAAGAACATCTCTGATCTCATTTGGTCTGACATAAAAGAAAGAACTCGATCCTCTCATTTCTTAACCATCTCCATCTTGCGCAAGCACCAAAAGTTCATCGTCTCTACAATCATTAACAGAAACACAAATGCAAACGACTGAATTTGGATATTCCTAAGCACACAATGTGTCTCATGCATTAATATGCAATTCATGTTTAAAGAGACCTCGACAATCCAATTGAGCCTCTAAAAGTGCCATACATTTCTAATCTTAACCCTCACACCCGTACTAAACCCATCATCATCTCCTTTCTGGTGCACACCAGATGTTTTCTGCCCTTGTTTAAAGAACCGTGGAGTCCCAGCAGCTGAAGTGCAAATGAACCAGGTTTTGTCCTCGGGAAAGAAAGGGTGATCATTGAGGCCGCTTAAGAATGGAGAATCGGGCCATTTCACGCTCGCTAACTAGGCTTCACAAAAGCCGTCAAGGGCTAAACGCATACTTTCTGCTTTTGAATGGACCACCAGGCCCAGAAGTCGTAGATCAGAGGTGCTGTTGTTCCAAAAGAGCCGTGAGAGAAGCTATCGGCCTCATTTCGAGTATATCAGACCGCGGAAGACGCTTTTACAAAGGCGGCTAATAGACCCACACAGATCGAGTTGTCAAAGGTCATGAAACGCTTCTTACCAGACGACTTTTCATAGGCGGACGGGGATGAAAAGCATGTTTTGTTTAATGTTTATTCATGGGAAACTAATGCAGTGAATGCGTTTCTCCATGAGGGATTACGCCGTATAGTTTTTAAATGGGCCTCTCCACTTAACAATGAAAAGTAAGGCGGCTTTTAATGGGATTGTTATAGAGCTCCATTTGTACGTTTCATTGCAGTCGCGATACACAGACGACATATTGAAGGAGTCCGACACATAGCAGAAGAGTTGAGTGCAATCTATGCCCAGTTGTCAAGAAATCCTTTAAAATGTTGTGTCAGACATATTTAATATGCTATTATGTTGATTATTTAGTGCTGTCAAAATGATTAATCGCATTTAACATAAAAGTTTGTGCTTATATATGTGTGTGTACAGACACACATATATAAATCACTAAAAATATATAAAATAGAAATAAAACCACAATTTTGCATGGAAATGAAAAAAAAAAAGCGGTTATATTTTTGCATTGTATTCTAAGCTCATTTAATTTTTTACAATGAATCTCATATAAAAGAGGAAATATGACTAATCACGTTTCAAATCAAAGCAATTATATTTTGTATAAAGAAAATAAACTGTTACATTGTATTCTGCAGTTCAGGCTCATTTACTGAAATGAATCTCATATAAACAAAGAAATATGACAAATGTTGACATGCTTCAAATCAACGTAAAAGAGTCATATTTTGCATGAAGAAAATAAAATGCGTTTGAATTCTGTAGTTTAAGCTTGTTTCTTTTATTGCACTGAATGTCGTTCTGTTTTAAATGTGCTTTTATTGCGACTGAGATTCAAACAAAATCATCATCTTAACGCACTAATCGAAAGTGCCGCAGTCACAGGTGTGACACACTTTTGCACGGACACATACACAAATCTTGTGGTTTGTGAGCGCACCTGAGCCCCGCTCCGGGTCCTTCAGGCTGCCCCTCTTAATGCCTGACTGAAAAATCATATGCCATCTTTTTTTTTTTCCTTCCATGTACACCTGTTTCCTTCCTAGGAGGCAGGAAGTGGGAACGCGGGAAGGACTGGGAGAAACAGGAAGCCCAGCCATTTGGGTTTGTGCCACACCATAGGATGTACACAAACCCTCCCGTATCCTCCGTCTGTTAGCAGAGATTATCATCACACCTGTGGAGAACTACTGACACAGTACAGTTTCACTATTAAAGCTAAAATAAGTTTGAGACTCTAAAATCGCACTGATTCTGATTGGATGTTCATTATTAAATATTACAGATCAATATATCGTCACACTGATCAGTCAGCCAATATTTGGCCATTTTGAGAGTATCAATAAAGCCAGAATATTATTATCAAATTCAATTTTCAATTTTTTTATGTGTAAATATTGTGTAGAATTACCATTTCGTTTATGCATAAAATATTCATAATATGCTTAAATGCAAAAGCATTACCGTTTTATTTGTTTATGCATGTTATGCATATTTTATGCATAAACAAATAAATATTACTATATTTTTTATTTCAATTATGCATAATTATGCATAAATGCATACAATATGCATATGCATGAATGCAAAAAACATTGTTTTATTTATGCGTTTATGCATATTATGCATATTTTATGCATTTATGCATAATTATGCGCAACTGAAATAAAAAAAAAATGAATGCTTATAAAAATATTCTAACTGTTGATACAAGTGTTTTTTGTGGTCTCAGGGACACATGGCAGGTGTGGAGATTTTGGTTATCAGTCAGTGAATTGAAAGCATCCTTGCCTTCCACCTGAGTCCAGCACACACACACACACACACACACACACACACACTTCCTCCTGCCGGTGAACGCACAGCTGCGGTGCGGATCCGTGCGGGAGAGTACACGGGTCTGTTAGCTCTGAGATATATCTGTGCGGATCAATATTGATCTGCTAACAGCAAACGAGCAGCTTCCTCTGACTGCCACCTGTCACAGCCCCGGCTCACACTCATAAAGCTGAAATAAAGAGGAAAAACTAATTACAGCTATTAAATGGCACTGTCAATAGCTGGTCACCTGACACATCTCATGATGTCGTTAAACCTCTCATAGATTGTGATAAACTGCTTTAAACTAAAAGGAACAAACAACTGCATGATCATATGTTTAATCACAGAATCATCCAACTATCCACCCATCCATCCAACTATCCACCCATCCATCTAACTATCCACCCATCCATCCACCCATCCACCCATCAATCCAACTATCCATCCAACTATCCACCCATCCATCCACCCATCCATCCACCCATCCATCCAACTATCCAACTATCCACACATCCATCCAACTATCCATCTAACTATCCACCCATCCATCCACCCATCCATCCAACTATCCACCCATCCACCCATCCACCCATCCATCCATCCATCCATCCATCCATCCAACCAACTATCCATCCATCCATCCACCCATCCACCCATCAATCCAACTATCCACCCATCCACCCATCCACCCATCCATCCATCCATCCATCCAACCAACTATCCATCCATCCATCCACCCATCCATCCAACTATCCAACTATCCACACATCCATCCAACTATCCATCTAACTATCCATCTAACTATCCACCCACCCACCCACCCATCCATTCAACCAACTATCCATCCATCCATCCATCCACCCATCCAACTATCCACCCATCCATCTAACCATCTACCCATCCATCCAACTATCCACCCATCCATCCAACTATCCAACTATCCATCTAACTATCCACCCATCCATCTATCCATCTAACCATCCACCCATCCATCTATCCATCTAACCATCCACCCATCCATCTATCCATCTAACCATCCACCCATCCATCTATCCATCTAACCATCCACCCATCCATCTATCCATCTAACCATCCACCCATCCATCTATCCATTCAACCAACTACCCATCCATCCATTCAACCAACTATCCATCCATCCAACCAACTATCCATCCATCCATCCAACCAACTATCCATCCATCCATCCAACTATCCACCCATTGTTCCAAATATCCATCCACCCATCCAACTATCCAACCAACTATCCATCCATCCATCCAACTATCCACCCATTGTTCCAAATATCCATCCACCCATCCAACTATCCATCCATCCATCCATCCATCCATCCATCCATCCCATCCATCCAACTATCCATCCAACTATCCATCCATCCATCCATCCAACTACCCACCTATCTATGTAAATTCAAATTCATTTTGAATTCTGCATCCTGTTTTCCACCTCAATTCAAATTGAATTCAGATTGTTCAGGCATTCTCAGTTCATTTCTGGATCTATCTACAACCTATAACAAAACATCAAGAACTTTTTGATTCAACTCAGGAACCTTTACAGTCAGTAATGGTTTCTGACAAGAAGATGGATATAAATATATCCCTGATTTCTCCTAAAACATCTCATTTGGTTGTGAACACATGTGCCGACTCTGAGAATATAACCAAACCCATCTGAAAGAGGTTTACTCCCCCAAAACGTTAAACATTGAGGCACACAGAGTTGATTTAAAAGCCCGGCCTGTCTTTGTTTAAAATGATATATGAATTTCTATTAAAAGCGCTTCAATGCGGCCAAACCGAGTGTTTAGAAATCATTTAAAGAGAGCAGGACAATAGCGCAGAGAGCCACACCGCCTCCGGCCTCACATCAGCAAAACAAACCCTTCCAGCCACGGACACAAAAGGGTTAAGCCATCAGATCATTATGTGTGTGTGAGAGAGAAAGAAAGAGAAAGAGCTGGGACGGATGTTTCTGTTCCCCTTCCCCCTCCGTCTCCTTCTGTTCTTCTACCATATGGAGCTGATGGGGGTGCGAACGGACAGCTGGAGTCTCCAACAGTCACCTGTGTCCAAATCCCACCGCAGAAGAAAAACCACTAACCAAATTTCCTCAACTGTTTCTACCTAGACATTAAATGGAGAGCAAACAGAGATTTTCTCCTGAGGATAAATAAAGACCCTGGTGATCTCACAAGCGTCTCCTCTAAATCAGGGCTCTGGATTCACAAGACATTCAGAATAAAAATCTTCTTAAATGCTTAAGAAAAAGGTTAGGAATACTTTGTATATTTGCCCGCCCACAAAAATTGGACAAAAAGACACAAGACTGTGAACTTAACAGCTTTAGTGAGGGAAAGAACTACAATCCCATGAAGCATTGCAAACAGCATAATCAAAATAAAAATGATGGAAAAATATAAAACTACTAATTTAAAAATGTTTCTTTCTATCTATCCATCTATGATCCATCTATCCATTTATCATCCATCCATCATCCATCTATGATCCATCCATCCATCTATCATGTATCCATCCATTTATCATCCATCCATCCACCCATCCATTTATCATCATACATCCATCCATCATCCATACATCCATCCATTTATCATCCATCCATCTATCATCCATACATCCATCCATTTATCATCCATCCATCTATGATCCATCCATCCATCCATCTATGATCCATCCATCCACTTATCATCCATCCATCCATCCATCATCCATCCATCCATCCATCCATCCATCCAAAGTGATATCAATTTCAATTAATTTTTCATTTTAATTACTCAAATTCTGCATCCTGTTTGTCACCTCAAATTCAAATTCAGTAATTGTTCAGGCATTCTCAATTCATTTCTGGATCTATCTACAGCCTATAATGAAACAAACTTTTTAATGCTTTGATTTTTGCAAGATTTGGTTCTGAATACATGAGGCACAAAGAATTGATTTAAGAACCCGGACTGTCTTCAAATAAATTGCTGTAATTACTTACATATAAATAATAATACATATTACTACTACTATAGGGATGTGCTCGAGTTCTCTGAAGTCACACCAATGATCGATAATGTAAATGATGATTGGTCATGATTATGCATGTCACATGACTTTTTGCTGAAAATGGAATTTATTTTTATTTCCTTAAAGGTCACAAACAGCAAAAATAATACTATCTCAACAACATCTCACTCAAATGATCTGAGCTGCTCTCTGTGTTCATTTAAAGTTCTTTGTGTCTCATTTAGGGAGAAATATCTGAGATTAAGTTGAATAAACATAACTGATATAACTCCATTAAGTCTCTGAAAGAGCAACATCTGAGCAGTAAAAAGTTCCTGTGGGGAGGGAGGGAGAAAAATAGGAGTTTGACAGGAGGAGAGGGAGGAGGGGGGAGAGTTAAAGAAAGGAAGGCAAAACAAAAGCTGCACCTGGTGCCCATCAGTCCACACACACACACACACACACACACACACACATCTGCTGCTCTCTCGCAGCGCATGCAACAGGTCGAAGCCTCGTGTATCCTGACAACAGAGCAAATGACACGTCGCTGCGTCCGCCTGCACACATTAAATCCTCTCAGCTTTTCAATTAAAACATCACACCTCGACCCTGAGCTCATCAGCGCCACTCACTTCAACTTCATTTATAGTCTGAGACTCAATTCACTGACCTGCCAAACAGATACAGATGTTTCAAATCTTACAAGATCATTAACTGGAAACTGATTTATTGGCACTTTTAGATCTTTTGTATTGTAAAGGCACATTTGAGACGTACTTAATAGGTATTTAAACTAAAAAAAATACTGTGATAATACAGTACTGTTCAAAAGTTTGGGGTCAGTAACATTTTTTTAATGTTTTCACTAAGGCTGCATTTATTTGATCAAAAATACAGTAAAAATTGTGAAATATTTTTACAATTCAAAACAGCTGTTTTCTATGTGATTATATTGTAAAATATAATTTATTTCTGTGATCAAAGCTGAATTTTCAGCAGTCTTCAGTGTCACACGATCCTTCAGAAATCATTCTAATATGATGATTTGCTGCTCAAGAAACATTTATGATTATTATAAATGTTGAAAACAGCAAACTGTGATACATTATATTTTTCAGGATTCTTTGATGAAAAGAAAGTCTTTACTGTCACTTTTGATCAATTTAATGTGTCCTTGCTAAATAAAAGTCTTAATTTCTTTACAAAAAAAACGTACTGACCCCTAAACTGTTAAACAAAATACCATCAAAGTAGTGATTTTTTAATTTCGCTTGAGTAGTTTCCATATTACACTATCAAAACCAATATCATGGTACTTAAAAAAACAAAAACTACCATGGTATTTTTCAAGGTACCTTGGAAAAACACTAAAATACTTTAGTACATGTATAGTGTTTTGGTCTTATTTTACAATAAAATAAAATAAAATAAACATCTTTAAAACAAAATGCATTGATTTGCTTTGCATATAAAGACATTTTCAGAGAATATACCTCAAAAATATACTTCTGTTACCAGATATTTTTGCTTGTTTTCATGACAGCATGAAGCATGAACTCACTTTATTTATTTCTACTTCATCATTGCAGCCTGTTGTAGATGTAGTTACATGTACGTCAGCCTCCATTTACAGCTTGTTTTTGTTTGAGAAGGATTTCACACACACACTTAGACTTTAGATGCACATTTGCATGATTAAGTGAAGGAAACAGTTATTGACAAACTGATGATAACAGTAATATCTGTTAACCGCTGTGTCATCTGGTGTGTGTGTGTGTGTGTGTGTGTATCACTGTCCTTCGGCTCATCGGAAGCATCTGCTCATTGAATTGCCGCCCTTCTGACCTCTGTGGGACTAATTGATTGTCCGGGTTATCAATCACTCAACGGCTGCTCTGATTGGCTCATTCCGCTTGATTTTAGAAACACAGAGATCAAGCTGACTCGATAAGAGCCTGTTGAAGTGTTAATGTCAGTGTTTCTCTGCTCTGATGTAACCGGGGTCTCCAGTCCCGTTTCCAGCCAAAACTATCCTGTACCAGCTGCATCACGTCTCAGGCCTGATGCTGAACGCGTGGGAGAACAAACACTCGAGTCCAGATGTACAACATGCTGTCGGCGAAATCTAAACTATATATCTGTCACTTATGGAGATTAATACATGAATTCTGAAGCATTTAAATACCATGGTAAATCAAACAGTACCACGGGGTATATAGAAAAGTACTACCTGATACTAAGTGTTGTTATTGTTAGCTAAAACTATTTTTAAAAAATTGAAAAATGGCTGAAATAAAATAAAATAATAAATAATAGATGCCAAAGTTAAAGTTGAAGAACTGAAATTAAATTACTAAAACTAAAAAAAAAAAGATATCTTAAAATATTTTATTTTTTAAAAATGACAAAAGCACGTAATAAAATTACTAAAACTTAAACTAAAAATAAAGTTAAACAGAAATATTAAAAAAAAAATAATAATAATACTAAAAGTGATAAGCACATACCAAAATAACTAAAACTAAAAAAAATATATATATATATATAAAAATAAAAGCAAATTCAAAATATTAATTAGTACAATAAATCATACTAAAATTACTTTTTCAAAAAAAGTTTGACAAATATATATATATATATATATATATATATATATATATATATATAAAAAAGAAAAGAAAAGAAAATAAATATTAGATGCGAAAGTTAAAGAACTAAAATTAAATTACTAAAACTGAAATAAAATAAGTAAAAATAAAGTAAAATAAAAATAAAGTAAAAATATAAATATTATTATATTTATAATAACATAACAAAATTACTAAAACTTAAATATTTAAAATAATAATAATAATAATAATAATAAAAGCACATACCAAAATGACTAAAACATAAAATAAAATTCTAATTATTAATTAGTACAATAAATCATACCAAAATGGCTCTGTGTGTCAAGAAAAGTTTGACACAAATTCCTAACAAAAATGTATTGTGCTTTTTAATATATATATATTTTTTTTTACCATGTTACTCTTTTAGGAGTATAATGTAAATTCCTTCAGTCATCGTACCATAGTAAATACAAAACGTACCATGCTTTTGATACCATCGCTCTCACATACTAGCTCCGTTAGATCTTCTCTAATTATTGGGCCCTTAAAGACAAAACGTCTCTAGCTCGGCTCCTTCAGGGCCCCTGAGGGCCTCCACAAAGTGCTGTTCGGGGTCATCGAGCACAAGCCACCCAGCGCTACGTCTTCACTAGGGCTACTCGTGACTGTTCTGATGTCCGACAGACCCTCAGACCACACAGGAGGTCAAAGGTTTTAACGGCGAGTGGGAGTGAAGCGGGACAATGGTGTGATTGAGCGCCGGCCGCACACACACCTCCATCACACGCAACAGTAAAACGGTTGTTTTAAGGCTAATCGGTTAGATCCGTTGCTGTCCTGATGACAAGACGACAGTTAGCGTTGCTTCAGCAGAGCTAATGTGGAACTTCCTGCCTTCAGCGTTACTCAACAGCTGCTCTATGTGTGTGTGACATGGGCTCATCATATTCATATACAACAGTTCTTCATGAGTACCATGATATATGATATATTATATATTATATATATATATATATATCTGTTTGTATTGTAAAGGCACATTTTAGATGTACTTAATAGGTATTTAAACTTACAGTACCATAAAAAGATTATGTTTTTAATGTTTAAAGTCTCTTCTGCTCACCAAGGCTGCATTTATTTGTAAAAGTTTTTGAAATATTACAATTTAAAACAGCTGTTTTCTATGTGAATATATAGTAAAATGTAATTTATTTCTGTCTTCAGTGTCACATGATCCTTCAGAAATCATATATATATATCATTGCCAACTTAAATCTTAAAACCTAAAATTAATATGTTGAAGTACTAAAATAAATAAACTAAACTAAAGTAAATAAACTAAAACTTCATAAAAATAGACTAATAAAAATGCACACAAACTGAAAACAGAACATATAAAATAAAATATAATTCAGCAAGGATGCATTCATTTTGAATATTATAATGATTTCTGAAGGATCATGTGACACTGAAGACTGGAGTAATGATGCTGAAAATTCAGCTTTGATCACAGAAATAAATTACAGTTTACAATATATTCACATAGAATAAAGCTATTCTAAATAGTAATCATTTTTCACAATTTTTGATGTATTTTTGATCAAATAAATGCAGCCTTGGAGAGCAGAAGAGACTTCTTTCAAAAGCAAAAGCTTACCAAGTGCAACACCAATCTTTTGAACTGTAGTGGTATATAAAAATACTATATTATTATGAACTAATACCATCACTTTACTAAGGTACAGTCATTTTGTAAGTGTCTTAAGCAAAGTAATGAGATAAAACACTAAAAATGGTGATAAAATGTGCTTTAGGCACTAGTTGGATTCCAGTCCAAAGCTCTGAGTTTGTACAGAAAAGCAGACAGCAAGTCTACAGGGGAAAAAGAAACAAAATAAAACTACACACACACACTGCTGTCAGTATGACGGTGTGCAGTCGTCCTCTGCTGTGTGTCTGTCAGAACGTGGCTGTAGATTGTGTTAAAGTGACACACAGCAGAGCTGAAGAAACACACAGAAAACACTCAGGGATGGACTGAGTACAATGAGTTTCAAAAGAGATCTGAAACTGAGCTCAGACTTCTACAAGGTCTCAAACATGGCTGTATATTCTTACTGTATGACAACAACTTTTTATTTCTCCTGAGGGATTTTAAATTGAGTCTCCTGAGCAACAACATATCCGTCTTTCTGAATCGTTAACCTTTTAATTCCTAATTGTTTCATTGATTGATCTGTCCCTCCATGCCACATGAAAGTGAGTTCAAGTTAAAGGAGAGTTAAAGCAGGTTCATTTAATTAACCTGACGCTGTAGTTAAAACTCAAACTCTCTCCTCCAGCTGGCATCTCAGCACAGTTCATCACACCTGAAGCTTCTGCCACGTGGATCCGGGACCCAAACCGGGACCCAAAAAGTTTTTTTTTTTTTTTTTTAGAGATTACACTCTGTTCTAGATGATGAAATATTTTAGAGTGGAGCAGAAACACTTTCCATGATGTTATTCATTTCCATGACTGACCAAAAATCGCTATTTATTTGAAATTTCCCTGATTATTCCAGGTTTTCCATGACAGTAAGAAAAAAATATTTTAATTCTTCTTTTGTGAAATCAACTTAAATAATTAATGTGGTTCAGATAACATGATATTTTGAGTTTCTGTTGATTAAACCAATCAACTCAATTTTTTAACTTCAATGAACTCAATTTTACTTTTTTAAGTTAAACCAACTATTATTCGTACACTGTAAAAAAAGAAAAGTAAACAAAGTAAATCTGCATTCATTTAACCCCATTCATATTATTATAATTTTAATCATATAGTATTATAATAATACTAATACGACATATAAACTAATAATATAACACATAAATGTAATAATTTAGATGCACTAACCAGATGGACTATGATAGCAGTGCATGTGTGTATTTTTAAACCATTACTAAATTGTGTATGATACCACGGTACTGAATGATTAACATATTTCATGTCTCTGTAAGCAGTACCATAGTGAAGTGATGGTATATTTGATATATTTTCCATGGTATATTTTGAAAGGTTTGTACGTAAAAGTACCATAGTACTACTACTGTATGTTGAAGATGTGGTTATTCCTTTCTTAAAAACACAAACACATCATATCTGCAGATCTGGAATGCAGGATTTGGAAGAAAACATCAAAATCTAGTGGACGTGAAACACACACACAGATGAAGCTCACCTCCTCTCTACGATAGTCCGCTTCTGCTCGTGTCTTATTCCAAACAATGTAAATCACTCTGGTGTAGATGGTCGCTCGTTCATATGTGAGGCATGTGTCTCAAACTCTCTCACATATGTGAGCGCTGCAGTCCGAGTCCTTCCCACCGCCAGCGAGGCACAGATGGACTCCAGATGGGTTATGGGATTTAGAAAGTCTCCACGCCTCTCTCTCTCTCTCTCTCTCTCTCTGTCTGTGCTGTCTGATGTCACTGCCCAGGTCACGCCCACTGTGTGGCTCCTAGCCAATCAACCGCTGCTCTATTCAATACATTAAAGTAGAGGAGACTCATTAACATAACTAACTGCTCTGGCACTCAAAGGCTAAACAAAGTGCATGCCAGTTGAAGGGAGGGGGTGATTACCCATAACACCTCATACTGTGTGTGTCGTTACTATAGGCTGAATTATTCAACATCTTGTGCTGTTCACATGCAAAAAAGTGCTAAAAAGATTGCTCTCTTATAGTTTGTGAGACCTAATTGATGTTTCGAGTAACTGTGTTACATGTTTCTTGAAAAATTGCTCAGGAGAATCAATTGTTGATGTACACTAAGAGCACAGAGATAGAAATACTATTAAATCTGTCTGTATTAGACATCTGTTTTTATTTGTAATCATAATTGTTGAAATTTTAATACTTATTTATATTTTATTTAAATTTATTTTTATATTATAAATACGGTATTTATATAGTATTAATTTATTATTAATTTATTTATTTTATTTACAGATATATATATATATATATATATATATATATGCAAATACATAAAATATAATTCTTTTATTATATTATAAAACTGCAATAGAATATATAGTATTAATTTATTGTTTTATTTAGTTTTAATTTATATATATATATATATATATATATATATATATATATATATATATATATATATATATATATATATATATATTCATGTCTCTGTATATATATAGTAAAACTGCAAATATAAATATATACTATAGTATTTATTTATTGCGGTTTTATAATATAATAATAAAATGAATATATTTATATTTGCAGTTTTACAATATATAATACAAAATGAAAAAAATAAAAATAATATGTGTATATATATATATATATATATATATATATATATATATATATATATATATAAAAAAACAGCCAAACTAGGTGATTATTAATAAACTCTTCATGTACATGTCGGATCATTTTCTTTTTACCTGGGGCGAGAGAGGCTAAGTTTAATCAAATGTGACGTGTAATAAGAAACATTATCTACAATATGGTGTCATGTGGCACATGCTCTCTATATCCTTCTCCATCTACTTCAAGACAAATAAACAGAACTCTGACTAGCGGCCAATCTCTCCTCCTGTCCAAAAAAGAAAGTCGAAAATGCATGACCTCACTCTCAGAGACTTCTCAAGCATCACAGAGAGAGAACGAAACATGATACAAGCAGAAATAACAAGAATTCATCATGTGAAAGAGCGTTACATCAGCCAGCCTGATTAACTGATCAATACTGGAGATAATCGCCTATCAATGACACAAATCATCATTCTGATTTTTGGTGAATTGAGATTTTTAAAGTAAATATAATGTAAAAATGACTATATAACTATATATATTTAAAATGAATATTATATATATATATATATATATATATATATATATATATATATACACACACACACACACACGTATATACATACATATTATATACACAAACACAGAAAACAAATGCTGATCAGAATTAACTCAACACTAGCCCATCATATGCTGTTTATCATAAATAATGCATGCATAGAGGGAGTAATAATCCAAACAGTGATGTAAACCTGTTGCTTGTGTACAGACAGTGATCTGTGCTCTTTAGGGAGCGTGTTTGGGCTGCCACTTGAGTTAATGAGCGTTAACACCAGCTCCCTTCATTTACATGTAAATGCACATCTATAAAGCTCGGCTTAAACAAAAAAAGCGACTTTCTGCTCAGAAATGCATCTGAAAGGAGCGTGTGGCCATTATACCACATATGGAGACGCCACAGAAGGTCTGTTTCCAATGAAAATTACTCTGTGTGCTGGGAATGACAGAAGACTAGCTCTGAGCTAATGTGTGCTGCCTACATAGAGAAGGAAACAGACAACACAAAAGCTAATGCTGCCTTCTTAAATGGCTCATTTTAGCCAAATTCTATTGCATTATACTTCAAGATGAAGACAATACCAAAATGCACTGACAAACTGTGTGGAAAAACATCTTAGATAGCAGACAAAGCAAGGGAATTGTAATATATTTAGACAAAGATCTTGACTATTTTACCTAATAATTGGCGCTTAGAATTTTTCTGTGCTTATTAGGAGCATTATGTTAACTAACAACACAAATGTCAGTATTTTCGACTCCAAAACATTGATTTTTTATTGGCATCGAAGTTTCCATGAAGAACCTTTAACATCCATTGAATCTTTCCAGTTTCTTTATAATGTAAGAAGCTTCACTAAAAGGTTATTTTTTGGAACCAAAAATGGAAAAAACCCTTTTGGAACCTTTATCGAGAGCACATGTAAAGCGCACGAGTCACAATGTAACATTTTGGGTGAAAATGTTCTTTTAAACACATTATAAAGAGCACAGGAGCCTGTTTCTATCCGAATCGTTACAATCCTTCTATTCCATCTGTAAGACGTTTCCTCCATCTGTGGACATAACGCAGCAGGGCGACAGATGTGAACACACTCGTCCTGAACTCACATACACACACACACACACACACACACACTGAGCGGACTGCTGTTCCAAATCCACATCCAATCTCCTCCACACCAAAATCTCTTTCCAAGCACTTCTCTGCGTCCGTCAGTCTCTTTTTCTCTCTGTTTGTAGTGGCATTCCTGCTCGGCTCTCGGCTCCAGTGTGTCTGGCCGCGCCGCACGCCTGGGAGCCATTAGTTTAAGTAAAGCCTGACACACACACACACACACACACACACACACACACACACAGACACACACACACTCGACTCCTCTTACAAGACATACAGACAGAGTGTGTTTGTATGTAAGTGAGGAGACGTGTGTGAAAGAGGTTTGTGTGAGTATGTGTACTTATAGTTTGGGGACCAAATTGTCCCCAGAAGTGATTTAAATCTGACTAAACCTCCCTTTGGGGTCATCCAGGAATGTACTCAATTGAAAAAAAAAAATTCATATATTATATTATATTATATAATATAATATTATATATATATATATATATATATATATATATATATATATATATATATATATATATATATATATATATTCATGTGTGTGACCCTGGGTCAATTTTTTTAAATTGAGATTTGTACATCTGAAAGCTGAATAAATAATCTTTCCATTGATGTATGGTGGGATTGGTCGAGATACAACAATTTGAAAATCTGGAATCTGACGGTGCAAAAAAATTAAAAGATATTGAGAAAAAACACCTTTAAAGTTGTCCAAATGAAGTCCTTAGCATTGCATATCCACTCACAAAAATCGATTTTTGATATATTTACGGTAGGAAATGTACAAAATATCTTCATGGAACATGATCTTTACTTAATACCTTAATGATATTTGGCATAAAAGAAAAATCGATCATTTTGACCCATACAATGTAATGTTGGCTATTGCTACAAATATACCCGTGTGACTTATGACTAGTTTTGTGGTCCAGGGTCACATATACACAGTATATACACACAGTATATATATATATATATACACACACACATACATACACACACACACATATATATAGGTAATGTGACAATAACAAGGCATACTAATAAAAAACTGAAATTTTGTGTACGTGTACTGTTTTAATTACTATTAGGAGTGTACTCTGTAAACAAGAACAACAAAACAAAACAACTTAAACAGACCTACCTGAAAAACTTCAACCACTAAAAATAAGAAATACTACATAAATTGTATATAAAGTAATTAAATGTACAAAAAAAAACACTGCATAGTCTTCATTGTGTAAATTAAATACAAATGTATTCTCATTAAAGTTGAATTAAATCAAGTGATTCAGCCAAGAGCAGTGAGTGTTTAATTAACATTAATGACACAGACAGCAGCAGGTTTATTAGGCTGCTGTCACTTTAAGACCGAATGCACGGATCCAATATACTGTTGCACATGCATTTCTTTCTAAACTGTGTACATTAATTTAGGACATAAATGACTGTGTTTATGAGGATACTTGCAAAGACGGACAATTTGACACATAAGTGTCTGTATTTGACCATTCCAGCCTAATTAGTCGTCAAAAAGAACTCAGTTCAGTACTCACACGCTCTATGAGCAGACAGAACAGCAATTGATATACGTTTTAATGTTTGCAAATGCAAATAATAAGCTTACGTGACTGCAATAAAGACAATAGTCTACCGGTAAATTGCGTCTACCGATATATATTGCCCACACCTAATTACTATTATTTAGAGGTGCAGTGGTGACATTGTGAATTACAACCAACGGCTCAGTCCACCACTTACCCCTCCCTTTCGAAGCACATAGAGAAGCTACGGTGGCTGACACAGGACAAAGATATCGTCATCTGAGACAGAAGAGAGTAGCCAGTCAAGCAAACGCACTCTGTCGAGCAGTTTGTCCGTTTAGGGCTACTGTAGAAACATGGTGGCGCAAAATGGTGAATTCGATGTAAGGGGACCCACGGTGTATAGAGATTGAAATGGCTCATTTTAAGATAATAACATAACGTTTCATTATGTAAGATCTTTCATTTCTAGCCATGCAGTATTGTGTGCAGTATTCAGTAAGTAGTATGCTTGTTTTTCATTCTGAAACAGTGTTCAAACCCTCCCCCAAACCGTTCAGTTACTGTCACACTATACCGGCTTAGTGTTGCTAAGTTAGAAGTTAGTTACTCCCCAACACTTGAGCGTCTGTCCGAGCGCGTGTGCACGAGTCTGCACTTACAATTTATGAGAGGTGGGTCACACTCTCTTGGCCACATTACCCTAAAGTTTCCACACGGGGAGCCAAGAAGACAGACAACAAACACACTTTACTGTTAGACTGACATAATGACCATCAAATGACCAGTAACCCTGATCCATTCTTATTTGCTGAATCTAAAACAAGATGTAACCATCATATTTGTTTATGCAAATAATTAATATTATTATGTTTGTTATACAAGCTGTTTGATGCCAAAATGGAAGTAAATAATATACAGAATACACTGCAGAAGTATGCAACAAAAATAACAGTATTATGCAACACTGTCATATGACCTCAATATGCTGCATGTTAAATTCCCAAATCTTGTAAATAAAAATGCATTTTCTGTATTTCATAACACATTAATCTTTTGTTATCGTGCTAAAAATGTCAGAGAACAGCAGGCCAGGTATCAGCTCTTCATCTGACGTGAACCTTTTGAAGGTTTATCTGAAAATCTCTTTCAAAGTGATGAGGTCCATTCACTGCCTTGTTTTACAAGAGAAGAACTGATGTGAAGTACATCTGTGTGGACAGACAGAGAAACACACACCGCTCCATACCGAAGAGGTCAAGTCCCAAACCAGGTCTGATGACGACGCTCGCGTGTAAACAACCTCCGGACTATATTTAAGACTTCTATACGATCATTTCATTCTGATATAATCACGGTTAGTCAACACAAATAACAGACATACAGCGGCCCTAGAAGAACATTTCAATGTCATTGCATTAAATACAAAAGCACTTTAGACTTTTAAATGATAAAATAATGGCATAAAATCAAGATTTTTAGGTGCATGAGAAACCTTTATGTCTTCACTGGTTATTTTTAACGTAGTTTTCTAGTGCAATGACATTCACACATTTGTAAGTGTGATTTACATGTCTAAACACTTTCTGCAGCAGTTGCATAATGAAAGAAGGACGTAGGCAGTGACCTTGAGCCTGATTTGAAGGTGTAATATATATATATATATATATATATATATATATATATATATATATATATATATAAGATCCAAGTTGCGCTATTGAAATAAAATGCATCCGGAATCTCATCCGAGTGGGATGAAAGCATGCAAGAGATAACACGGCTGTAATGGGGAGACACAAAGAGCTGTGTGTTGTGTGGGATCCATGCCGAACGAAATCTAAGACACAAGATGAGAGAAAGAGACTCGATGAAAGAGACTGTGTTCGGATTGGAATAGTAGCATACTGCAGTTTAAATGCATAAAAATAATATGTGAAACCACAGTGCACAATTGAGCAAAAGCAGTCAGCAGGTCAAATATGATTGGAATTACATACTATTAAATGGTGCTGGATAGTAACTGATTATATCTGGATTACGTAATTTAGTACTTGTAATTAGATTATATAAAATTTTAAAATGCTCATAATCAGATTACAGACTGTTACATTTACAGTTACTGTTTTACATACAGGTCATTGACGAATAACGCTTTTGTACCTTAAGGTTTTTGTAAGCATAATGGAGATATAATTAGTTTTGAAGTTTTATTAAGTGTTAACAATGAGATTATGTGGTTTTTATAATCAATTAACACTGCCTGTGTCATTATTTACAAGATGGACAAAATTTGTCACCAAAAAAAGTCATTCGGTTTAACCAAAATTTCGGTTTTACCAAATGATGATATTTTCAAACAATGCTAACAGGCTGATATCTAGCTAGCTAGCAAAAGGACAATCAAACATTTTATATTTAGTACAAGTTTTTAAAATATTACAACATTTTCCATGTTTTATAGCGGTTGTACCGAATGACCTGACGTTTCGGGACATGCGTATGAGCGTGAAAGCATGAATTTTTCAAATAGTTAAAAGAGAGTTAGTTACTTTGCTTCCTTTCCAGGAGTCACAGGTGAATGATGTCACATCCTGTCACATGATATTGACCGCATGACTTGATCCAAAATGGTCCCTTTATATTGGTTACTCCAAATGACATCAATTCAATTAATTTTTCTGGACATTCTTTTCTCATGACAAAACGACTTCTACACATAAATTTTAATACCATTTTGCACTATGTTGATATATGATGTTATAAAATCATGCCAGAATAAAAAATATATAAATTTATTTCATTTTAACATATTTTAAATCACAAATTAAATGGCCTTTGGACAGTTAAACCGAAGGACCTTTTGACACTTCAAAATCTTTAAAATACTTTTATATGTAGCAAAATATAATTAAAACAATTTGGATTCAATAAAAGAGATCTAGTTGTACTACCTTACATACTTTGGATGTCATATCTTTGTTTTTTATTATTATTAAGGCCTTTGGACAATACGGGTCAAATATTATTCACACAATGGCAGTAAATTATTTATAATTTCCTAATTCTTCTTTTTACTTATACATACATACAAACATGCATGCATATGTATATGCATTTGCAATTATATATATTGCATGTATCATAAATAGTATGAGCAGTAGAAAAACAGCTTAAAACACGAAAAAAGTCTATCTCTCTTGTTCTCCTACACCACACCTGTGTTTATTCTGAATTCTCAGTCCATTTTTGGCCTCAAGGCATGAGAGCAGCTGTGTTATTGGCACAAATACACACACACACACACACACACACACACACACACACTTAGAGCCACACACACCTGTGTTTGCAGGTGGTTCAGATGGGAGTATGTATAGAGAACACCTGGAGAGAAAGAGAGACGGAGAGAGACAGAAAGAGAGCACCCATGGGGCTTTTTACAATGTAAACCAAGGACTTAATTATAGTTGTGCAGATAAGAAGAGAAAGGGGATCTCGAGTGTGTGTGTGTGTGTGTGTGTGTGTGTGTGTGTGTGTGTGTGTGTGTGTGTGTGTGTGTGTGTGTGTGTGTGTGTGTGTGTGTGTGTGTGTGTGTGTGTGTACGCATGCCTTCCCTAAGGTTGGATTGCAGGATCTGTTCTGGCTTGTCAAGACCACGGTTTCCCACAATTCCTTTGGCATGTTTACTAGTGCTGGAATGTCTGAATCATTTTGGTGAATCATTTGTTTCAAACAGTTCAACCAGTTCAAAAAACAATTAATCAGTTACTTTAAATCAATCACAGTTTCAAAGCTGTTAACAGATGTTAAGATTTCATTTAGTATGCTGCATATGTAGGCAACGATGCAGCTCAATGGGTTTTGAACAGAGCCTATAGAATGTTTTCAGACAGAATCAATTAAATGTTCATTATTTCATGAAGAACCGACTCACAACACGAGACTGATTTGTTCACTCACTCACGTGAGACGCAAACGCTGCCCTCACATGCTGGAAATCACACTCATATTCATGGGAGAGATATCATTGCAGAATTCTGGACTCACAAAAACAGACAAAAATAAAGCGTCTCATTCACTCTCCCGTTCATTCAGAAGCACTACTGCCAGTTCTACAGGAGAAGTATAATGGATCATTGAAATGTGACACAGACATCCTGTTTAATGCTGCTGTATGGCCTGAAGCATGGGAAACAGTTGGGAATACACACACACACACACACACACACACACACACCAGGGCTCAATGTCAACGCTCTGGTCAGTTCTCACAGTCTGGACTGAAGGCGTTTTTTTTTATAGTCCATCGGCTACTGACGGCCACAAAACAGCTGGATTTCCCATCAGCCCGAGAGAAAGAGAGAGAAATGAAAAATTGGAAAGAGAGACAGGAGGAAAAGAAAACATGTGTAAGTATAGTGTAATGTAAACCGCTGGATTTATTTTTATTTTATTTTATTTTTAAATTGCATATATGGGGGAATCTCACAAAAACTTCAAGATTATTTCAAAGATTATATATATTTTTTTTTTTCTCCCCCCACACTAAAATCAAGCGAGAAAAATAATTTAATCAATAAAATAATCAAAATGCTCAAAAAAAAAAAAAAAAAAAAAATCTCATTCTCATTACTGTGATGCAAAAAAAGATACTTTATTTAAATGGTAAAGTACACTTGTGTAAGTATAAATAATGACACTTTGTTTTATTAAATTTAATTCATTAATACATTACAATAATGAGAATGAGATTTGTTTTTAGCAATATGTTAATAAAAATTTGGGCGAGAGAAATGTATTTTATTGACATTAAAACAATGTTACAATGCAAAAAAATCTTAAAGGTCCTAAATGTTGACTATTTTCTATAATTTCTTGTTTATTTTTGATCCAAGAGATTCAACCGTGCATTATTATCTCTAATAGTTTGGCAATGTAAAGCTTCTTAAATCTGAACCTGAGATTATAGAAAGTTCCAGAAAATATTCCTAAACTCCACAGAAATGTGGGTGGAGGAGGTGGAGGGGTTATTCTCAAGCGGTGTGTGTGTGTGGATGGTGGGGGTCTTAAAAAGCATTAATGGCATGATAAGCCCTTTTCACAAGCTCTTAAACGCTCCTCCCTCTGATAGACTCCTCAATGACTGCCGTCTTTGTCCCTCTTTAAACTCCCACCGGTGCAGAAAGCAGCAGAAAGTTCAGAGCACGATCAGCCATCCCGAAATAATCCCACCACTCACGTGCAGAAGGAGTTAGGGTTAGGGTTAGGGTTAACCCTAAAGACTCCAAACCCTCCAAACTTCTATTGCTTTGTTTTCGCAACAAGCAGATCAGCTGATAACCATCAGCCCCAGATTGCAGAACAATTCAAAAGACAACAAAACGCATCACTGCTCATCAAAAACAGCAGAAAAAGTCTTTAAAGGGATAGTTCATTGAAAAATATTCGTTCTGTAATCATTTACACGCCGTCAGTCTCTTTCATGGAGCACAAAAGAAGATTTTTGCATGCACCCAAGGACTCATTTGCTTGTATATATTCAAACTTTTGAGAAAAATGTTTTTAAATATACATTGAAAGCATTGTTGACTGTGGTGTACTTCGCTTAAAGCCTACTTTTAGCATTTTATTTCTGCCGAATATATTTAGTCTTCAGAATTTAAAGAAGGTGAGTAAATTTAAGATTAAAGGGCTAGTTCATGTCGTTCCAATCCCGTAAAAAACTTTTATTCATCTTCAACCCACAAATGAAGAATGAAGTCTGAGAGATTTCTGTCCCTTTACTGACCGAATATGCACAAGTCTAAATGAGATTCAAGAGCAAGAAGGCAAGATTCTATGCAGCAGGACTTTAGAGCAAGTAAATAATGATTAAATGATGAGACTTTTCATTGGTTCTTGCTGAAGCTCAAACGTGCTGCGTAACACGAGAATGAACCTCATTGGTTCTTGCTGAAGCTCAAACGTGCTGCGTAACACGAGAATGAACCTCATTGGTTCTTGTTGAAGCTCAAACGTGCTGCGTAACATGAGAATGAACCTCATTGGTTCTTGCTGAAGCTCAAACGTGCTGCGTAACACGAGAATGAACCTCATTGGTTCTTGTTAAGCTCAAACGTGCTGCGTAACACGAGAATGAACCTCATTGGTTCTTGCTGAAGCTCAAACACGCTGCGTAACATGAATATGCACAAGAGCAAGAGGGCAATATTTTGTGCAGCAGGACATTAGAGCAAGTAAATAATGACTAAATAAGGGGACTTTTCATTTTTAGGTTAAATGAAGCATATCAAAACAAAGACAGTTGTCAACACATGAGGTTAATATTCATGATGGGCGCAATCAGCAGCATAAGGAAATCTGAAATGGACTTTTCTAAACGGGGTCAGAGGCCCAACTCCAGGCGGTCCGGTCCTGTAATAATCTGTGTCTCCAGCAAAAACTGACATTCTGGGCAACAGTCGCTCGTTGGTGGTGAGAGAACTATTCGCTGTGGAGCCTCGACATCTGGATTCAATCTTCCACAGCCTGTCCGCGCAGCGGTGGGCGACGAGAAACATCTGGTGGAGCTGATGTCAATTACTGCGTTGTGTTTCCCTTCCGAGATAATCCATCCAACACACACAAGCGAGTACACGCTCCCACAAAAACGGCCTGCTGAGTGGCTAAACACAAGAACGGGTTCAATGACGCCCACATACACACTGAGAGTCATATTTAACTTTATCAGAGGACGTTTGACATCTTCAACGCTGTTTTAACACTCTATGGCATTGAAACCACATACAGAGGAATAAACGTGCACGTTAGGGCTGTCTGGTATTCTAGCATTTGCAATTGGGTGCATTGAGAGTCCATTTTATTATGGTTGGGACTCAAAGGGTTTGGTTAATTGCTAATAGGACACAGCTCTCAGCAGCTTAAGAGGAGAACTGTGAAGCCAAAGCGGGCCAAGACTGCCTCGTTTAAACACTAACAGCTGCTAAAACCAAAGTGGAGACCCATGCTTCATTCCCCACTCTTCTTACTCTCTCTCTTTCTGACGTGCACAAACTCTCCCACGCGACCGGAGCGCCATGTTGCCAGCGCTGGAGACCCCGACGGCAAGAGCCAAGGGCAATTAAAGTGCTAATTCAAACCTGAAGGGCCCTTTTGTCCTGTGTTTCCTTTCTTCAAGTCAGAGGATCGGAATCTAACCACCCCAACACACACACACACACAAACTTCCCGTCTTTCAAGAGCTCCAGCCAAAGCTGAAGGGGAAAATTACACCAAAGTTCTAAAGCTTCACGTTTCCAAATGGATCCGCACCAAAAACTCACGAGAGGCTCATTAAAGAGGGATGTACACAGGCATTTAGGTTCCCAGGATGCTGGACAAAAAAAAAAAAAAAAAAAAAAAAAAACTTAAATTTGATGTTTTGGAAATGGTCTATTGTATTGCCATGGTAATACCGTGTTTTTTTAAACAACACTTAGAAAAAAGTACCATGGTACTACCATGATTTGATTTGTTGGACATGTACCATAGTTTTAGCAAGTTTTCTGGACATTTACCATGGTGTTTTGGGATATACATTGGAATACCGTGCTACATGAGTTTCAGTACCACGGTATAGTACCATTGTTTTACCATCTGAAGCAATTAATAGATACTATATAATTAAACATTAATAAATACTATAATAGTAGTACTAAAATAACACTGATCACAGTAATAATGATAGAGATATACCATGGTACTCAAATGTATGTGCCATAGTGTTTACACAGTACTTTCACAATCCAATGATACGTTTTTTGTAAACATGTACCATTGTAATGGACACAGGCAGTGTGATATTCACTCTCATGACTAGTCAATCGCCAACACTCATCACAACTACAGCCCATCACGCCCTCAAGTGGTCAAAATCATCATCACATGATCTTCACCATCATCAGCTGTAAAATAGATGCATTAGTCCAGGCCAAAGAAACAAAGAAACAAACACCAGGGATAAAACAATGGCCTGCGTTATTCTCGAGCACGAGTGACCCCGACAGCTCTGCTGTGGCACCATGACATTTCATTGTAAACACACACACACACACACACACGGGCCTCCTGTAGATCAGTCCACTGAGCTGCACTGAAGTCCAGATGGTGTGAAACTTTGCCGAAGGGATTAATGCCAAATCCTCCAGTGAGACACAAGAGAGGGTCCGTCTCAGACCCTCAAAACAGATTAGAGCTGGCTTACCATGCTGTACAGACAGCTTGCCATAACCAAACAGAAACCATTGTATTAGCATGAAAATATACCACGGTACTCTGATACTGTAATATGGAAACTGCTGGTACTTTTTTTACATGCTACACCAAGGAACTTCAAAGAATACCATGATATGCTTATCATTTTAGTGTCCAAACAAACATGGGAGTAGCATGATAGCTACATGTCCTCAACATGTTAACACCACCCTTACAACAAACTACAGTGATGATATCAAGGTGGCATTTACATGGTATTCCAAGAATACTATAGTAGTACCAAGTGGTCTACACTTTTACAGAAAAGTACCATGGTTTTTCATAAGCATACAGTAGCTATACCATAGAAATCGATGGCATTGCCATGGCATTTTCTGAAGTGCCTTATAACTTAAATTAATTTTTTAAAAAATCACTTTTAGTGACATAAAAATTAAAGCATTTGATCATTTTACCATAAATATATGAATATGGCAATGGTAGCCTAACATACTGTGGTATTACTCTCTGACATCATTATAAACACTGAACAAAATATTGGCAAATTGATAAAAAGAGCACAATTTAATGATATAGTAAACAAAAAGGCTTTATAGTACTCCTCACGCTAGGTGCCACTAAAATACCACAGCTTCATGAAATGTTTTAAATGATGTTGCATATGAATGTAATGTGTTAAACGTGTTGTGATGTTTCATTTATTTTGTTTAATGCTCACACAGAAAGCGTTCTGACGTTCAAACAAATGGAACGCGGGAGTTTCGAACGCTCGTGACCCGGAGGCGCTGTTCGTATGACGCATGCGCAGACTTGCAAATAATAATACAGTCGCAAAGCAAGAATACGTTTTGCATGAACGATGCCTTGCTTACAGTAAAAACCACAGTGACTCTAATTAGTGTATACCATGGAAAAATCGTCGTACACCACAAAATGTGTGTTATTCTCGCTGTTCTGTTGATCTTTTGCTTTTGACCTGTCGCGATATGTCTTCATTTCAAATAAGAACAGCACAAAACACGCTCAAGCACGTCACAGTAGCGCACTTACATTGAAACGCGCCCGGGATCCCGACCATTCTGAGCTCTTCTGACAGACTGATGTGTGTTGAATGGTTTGGTAGTTCTCCGATCTCCACTAGCACTGATAGATCCACGGACTCAGTGTGTGTGATGATGGGGGTCTGAACACTGACATGTTCATCACTGGAGGTGGAGCTACAGAGACTCTGCTTACAATGAACATGATCATTACCAAAAGCACTGTGGTGATATACCATGGTACCAGATGGTAGATGGTACCCTACGTATCACTTTGGTATATCCAGAAAATATGGTAAAACCATGGAACATGTTCAAAAAAAAAAAAAAAAAAAAAAAAAAAATGGTATTACCCTTTTTGCACTTTTCTAAATCAAATGTCCCACACGTAAGCAAATACCACAATAATACTATGTTCCTCTGGTTTATTGGTCATGCACCATATGAATTTCAGGACCATAGCATATATTAAATATACACTAAAAAATGCTGGGTTAAAAACAACCCAAGTTGGGTTGAAAATGGACAAACCCAGCAACTGGGCTGTTTTAACCCA